>JANAVB010022800.1:11358620-11500035 GCA_029216955.1 Iris pallida
GATTCCGCCAATCAATGGAGGCCTAAGTTTTAAGTTTGTTCACTTCATCTTCATTAAACCAACTTTCTGCTCCTCCCTTCCTCTCGCCTAAGCCATGATTGTCCCGACCACCCTGACTGTGCTATGAGTTTCCCATGGTCAACCAAGCCTTGACCCTTGGCCATCTCCGTTCATGGACACCGAGAACCGTCAATAGTGTTGGATTTTTCTTCAAAACTTCAGATTAAAATCTGCAACAAAATGAAATAAATTAAAAGTTACCGGCCTCCGGGGAAGTCGCGCACGTAGCACTGCCCTAAGAGTTAGTTCGGATCTATGTGCAGATTGAATCCGAACGCCCCTAATGGTAAAATTTCCGCTCCACCGGAATCTCGTTGCCGCACACGATGTCGAGAGAATGACCCCGACTTAGCTCCGTCCAGAGCAACAATAAAGAATAGCAGCGATCTTGAGAAGATGAGAATATCATAGAGAAAATATTTTTTGTGTAATGGATGAAGGAATGGGACAGGATATATATAGGCATTTTCCAACGTAGGAGAAGAATGGCAGATTAATGAGCCAATTAAAATGAACGTTACAAAACGTTTTTCAGCACATGGTTCATTGAACCTGGACGGAATTTGAATAGTGAACATTACGAAATTTAAAAAGTTTATAACGGTCAGAAGTTTTAGAAAGGAGCTAAAAATCTTTTAGGGTCTCGGCCCAAACCCGAAGAGGAAATCGAATCGGCATTCGGCGTCCGCAGATATGGGCACGTACTCGCACCCGTTACGCGCGCCGAACCGAACCTAGCCGAGCCGGGCCGGGCGGCGGCGGCGTGCACGTGTGTGTCCTATGGAGCTCCCACACACAACTTTTAATGAAGCAAAAGAGGGAGTGGTAATATATACACACATCCCTCCTCTTGCCAAACCGATGTGGGACTAAAAGTTTGATGGAAACTTGAGCTTTTGCTCATAAAGAGAAGTAGCAGCTAACAATCCCCCCCCCCCAAAAAAAGGTCAAGTTCTAAGATAATAAAGAAGGAGAATAAGATAAGAGTAAGAGAATTTCTGGGCAGTTGTATACTATACATAAATAAGATGGACTATAGCCTTGAATCTCACGTAGTGACTATTGTCTTTGTCTGAAGAAGAGCTTGATGGACTATGCCTTGAATCAGTCTTCTTGAACCAGACTCAGAAAATAGCACACAAAGTACGCTAGAGTTACTTGGGTCTCTCGGGTGGCGCATTTGGTTGGCCATACGCACTTTTACACATTCATGAGAGTTGTCTAGGATCGCCCTGTCCTATAGTCGCGGCCCTCACGACCTTTCATATATGTAAGTCCTTAAGGGTTGGTGATAGGAATCAACCCTGCATATCATGCTTGGACTTATTAAGAGTTTAAACTCACCCTATCCATATCACAAAAGGAACACTGTCACCATAGGGATGGGGTATGAATGTACACATATACAGCCTCCTGGGCTTTTATTTTAAAGAGAATTTAATCTCAGTTCAGTGCTCCATAATAGTCACCTAGTCCAGCTTGTTCCTACCTATTGAACCGACTTCTTGGGATCTCTAGTCAAACTCGGTTGGGTTGCCACTGCTGGTGACTATACTATGGGCTTAACCCCATCCCCCTCGATGATTCTAGGATCAATGTCCTAGACAGACCCTTCGTCAAGTGGTCTGCAAGGTTCTTTTCTGACTTTATATAGTCAAGAACCATATATTTGCCCAATAGGCTCTTTATTGACTTGAAGCGCAGCTGTAGGTGCCTGTTCATCTTAGCATTCACAGAATCATGCTTTAGTAGTTCTATAACAGATTTATTATCACCGTTTATAGAAATTATAGGAATAGGATGAACAGAAACCGGTATATATATAATAAGATTTCTAAGCCATTCGGCTTCTGTACAGGTAGTGTCTAAAGCTATCATCTCAGAGTCTATAGTACTTCTGGCAATAATGGTCTGTTTACATGATCCCCAGGAGATCGCAGCTCCTGCTAGGGTAAAAACATATCCAGTAGTGGATTTCACATCATGTGAATCATTTACCCAATTTGTATCGGAGTAACCTTCTATGATATCAGGGTGTCTAGTATAATAAAGTTTATAATCTAGAGTTTCCTTAAGATATCTAAATACTCTGTCCAAAGCAGTCTAGTGTGATTGGTTTGGATTACTAGTATATCTGCTTAGTCTCTCAATAGCAAATGCAATATCAGGTCTGGTCCTATTTGTTATGTACAGAAGAGACCCAATCATTTGTGAATAGCTATGTTGTTCTATGGGTGTTCCTTTATTCTTTTTTAGAACAACATTACTATCAAAAGGAGTAAGGTCAGGTGTTTTTCAAAATACTCAAACTTCTTTAGCATTTTCTCAATTGAATGTGCTAAGGATAGAGTATATCCCTTATTGCATTTGGACACTTGTATTCCTAGGATCAGGTTTACCTCACCTAGGTCTTTCATATCAAACTGGTTAGATAAATAATTCTTAGTGTTATTTATCAGTTCTAGTGAATATCCTAGAATAAGGATGTTATCAACATACAAGCATAGAATGACACAACTTCCATTTGTATTTTTAGAATACAAATATTTATCATATTCATTTGGCACGAAACCAAATTCTAAAATGACTGTCAAATTTATTGTGCCATTGCTTGAGAGCTTGCTTTAGGCCATAAAGAGATTTTACTAATCTACAAACCTTGTTTTCTTGACCTTTAGCAATAAAACCTTTAGGTTGCTCTATATAGATCTCTTCTTCTAAATCTCCATTTAGAAATGTCGTCTTTACATCCATTTGATGGATCAGCAAGTCATAGATGGAAGCTAAGGCTAGAAGGGTTCTAATAGAAGAAATCCTAGCAACAGGAGAGTAGGTATCAAAATAATCTAATCCTTTTTTCTGGGTAAAACCTTTGGCTACTAGCCTAGCCTTGTATTTTTCTATGGTACCATCGGCTCTAAGTTTCTTTTTAAAAATCCACTTACAACCTATGGCTTTGCTGCCTAAAGGAATGTCTGCTAAAAACCAAGTATTATTCTCCATAATGGAGTTGTAGTCATTGTTAATAGCTTCTTTCCAGAAAGGGGCATCATGAGAGGATATGGCTTCTTCGTAAGTTGAGGGATCACCCTCTATGAAAAATGTGAAGAATCTTTCTCCTAAATTATTTTCAATCCTTTCTCTTTTACTCCTTCTAGGTTCTATGACTTATTCAGGTTGAGAACTAGGTACTGTATCATGAGAACTAGTAGATGGAGTAAGAGAAGGGTTAGAAGAAGATGAAGGGGTTCTATCCTTGAAGGGAAAAATGTTCTCAAAGTAAACTGTATCTCTAGCTTCAATAATTGTGTTATTAGAGATTTTATTTACTTCAGACTGGGTTACAAGAAATCTATTGGCATTGCTATCAAGGGCATATCCTATGAACACATCATCTACAGTCTTAGGTCCTATCTTCCTTTTTTTTTGGTTCAGAAATTCCTACCTTAGCTAGACATCCCCAAACTTTGAGGTAATTAATCCTAGGGGTTCTACCTTTCTATAACTCATATGGGGTTTTATCATTAGTCTTACTGGGTATCCTATTAAGGATATAACAGACTGACAATAAGGCTTCTTCCCAAAGATTATCAGGGGTACCTGAGCTGAGAAGCATGGCATTAACCATGTCTAACAAGTGCGATTCTTCCTTTCAGCAACTCCGTTGGACTGTGGTGAATAAGGAGCGATAACCTCATGAATAATTCCATGTTCTTCAGAAATTAGTCATGTCATTTGAGGTATACTCTCCACTACGATCTGATCTAAGGATCTTAATCTTTCTATCTAACTGGTTCTCAGCTTTAGATTTATAGACCTTGAATCTGTCTAGAACTTCATCTTTGGTCTTAAGGAGATAGGTATAACAATACTTTGAGTGATCATCAATAAATGTGATAAAGTATTTTCTACCTCCTTAGGTTAAAACCATATTGGAATCACAAACATCACTATGGATAAGTTCCAGGAGTTCAGAATCTCTATGGACAGATTTGAAAGGTAATCTAGTGTGTTTGGCTTGAACACAAATCTCATATTTGTGTTCATCATCTATAGGAGTTTTAGGGATAAGATCTAAGTTCATCATTCTTTTAATGGATCCTAAATTCGCATGACCTAGTCTACCATGCCAAACATTTGAGGATTCGACATTTGCAATAAAAGAAGGAATTAAACTTTTATTCATAGTACTTAAAATAAAAAGTCCATCTTTCACAAATACTTTCCCCACAAACAGATCATTCTTAAAGAAAACTACTTTATTTGCCTCCATTACAATTTTGTGTCCTGAGGCTACAAGGAGGGATCCACTAACAAGGTTTCTTCTAACAGACGGCACATGAAGCACATTATGGAGAGGTAGAATTTTTCCTAATGTCATCTTCTGTCACGCCCTACTCCCAAATATATGGGATTATGGCCTAATATGGCCAGCTGATACAACCTAGAGTGAGCTGTCCAATTTAATAGACTCACTTAGGCGTACTATGCTGTAAAAGTAAAAGTAACTAACCAACACAGGCAATCATCTAAATCTTATCCACAGATAACATAGAAAGGAAGTACTGAATATAAAAAGCAGAGTAGTCTGAATGTCCAAATACAACTGAAAGAAATACAAGTCTGGTGGAAATAATCCCACAGTACATCAAAATAAAAGTACATGAATGGAAGATAACTAGCTATAAGTATCAACTAATTAGATAAGAACTCTCAGCCCAAGTAGCAGCATACTGAGGTCAAGGAAAATCCTCAGGGTAGACCTCGTAGTCCTCAGCAAAGTCTCCCGTCTCAGCTCCAGTACCGTAGATCGTCGAGTATAGGTGCTCGTCGGGATCTGGAAATGAACTAGGTCCTCAGGAAACATAACAAGATACAAATAGGAACATGCCATAAATTAAATACTGATAAATACATAAGGGGTGTGCTAACCAGTCTAAGTGAATGCATATGAAGACAATTTCAAAATGTATGGGTGGGTAGATAAGGGAATGGCATCGGAGCACGAGCCGACGTCGGATCACGAGCCGATGTAAACATACAAACACTAGTATATCTCCCAACCATACCTAGCGCGCAGCTAGTGGCCGCTGCCGGATGTATCCCCTAGTGAGTGTATGGCCTATAACCGGGTATCCATGCCCATAACCGGGTATCACTGAGGCTAGAATGAAGTAACAGTCTATCCCATACGCCTACTGGTTCTCTTTTCCGCCCAGTGATGTACAGGTCGCATCTACGACCCAAACATCTGCTCTCTATGAAGAGTCAGCTATCTAGAACCATCACTGCCCTATATGTGGTGTCATACGAGCCACTCGCACTGATGGCCAATCGAGAGCGACAGCGCGTGCCATGATCTGCTCTCACTCAGTGCCGTATTGAAACACGTGTCATGGTCAAGGGAGTTGTAACAACAACTCTGCAACTAAGGGCACGTCACCTACTGTTAGGTCAAGTGGGTAGTCCTAAGTGTCGATGCCATCATCGAATATGCCCGAGATAATTCCCGGTCTCTACTCACCAAGTCTACGCTAACAAGAGTATAACGATGTATATGTAAAACAGTAATGCAAGGCAAGGTATACTTGCCTTCAATCCCGCAATACGCAAATGGTGCTCCGGTCCCTCTTGCCTCAATCACGCCGTCCAAGAGACCTACAATTACACAACCAAGACTTACGATACGGGAGAAGAACATCCATGACTACGCATCTAATCACACGCAAGGTAGAGAGTACGTATAGGCACCACATTCCAATACTAAGTTACATTTATCCAAGAAGGTGCACAACCACAAGTTACGTATGACAAGTATATATATGTAAGCATAGGAATGTACGTACACTAGTCCTATATTTGAAATCACATATGTGCATATGAGTGTATGTGAGCCCTTGACCCAAATTCCTATATTTTTATATCTTGCTGAATTATTAATTAATGTATATATATAACTAAATAATCAAGTATATATGTAAAATATAGATATTATTATTTTTTTTGTAAACAAAAAGAGATAAGAAGGGTTTTTTTTTCCAAATATCTCAATGAGGAAGGACCAGCATATAAATCCCATACTCGAGAGGGGTGTGATTGCGTAATTCCCATTCAAATTCCAAACGATCAAATTTGTATAAGAGTCGAACTTAGTTCGAATTCTATTCAATTCAAATTTGATTTAAACTCTAACTGATTCTCTCAATCCCTGAGAGATTCAACTATATCCCAAGCTCGGGTATATAAACGAGAGGCAGTCGACCCCTTGTCCCTCTTAAAACCCTAATCCTTCCCCGTGCTCTTGAGATCGAGAGGACCTGGACATTTGAAGAAGGATCGCCAAGAAGAAACTTTCCTAGGTAATGCTTCACCCCTTCAAATGTTTCCTTCAAACTTTTAATATTAGTTAAACCTTGATATTGATTCAATGGTGGTAAAGGTAGTTGTCTTAATGCCTAAGAGGAACCTAGAGGAGGGAAGAAAATATGGGTTAAATATCAACCATGTCCGGGGTTTGGGCATAAGGGGGGTTCGAACAGTTAATAGTTAGGAGATTAGGTAGTCAAGCCTTATAAATGAGGGAAGAGTCGAGTATCACAGATATCAGGAACCCCCAGAAATACCAACATCCTTGTACCCAAGGACTATGTACCAGAGTACAGTCAGTTGTTGTATCTGTTTACCCATTCCGTATCCGCTAACACAGACCTAATAGGCATATTTCCATATTAAGTTGTACATGTTGTATCAGTTGAACAACATGAGTTATCAACTAACCCCGACACGATGTGGCTTATCCAACCACTAATGTACAGAATATATGGGTAGATGAGGAGTGTAATAGACTTAAGGTTTTCTTGTTTTATTAATATACAGTATAAGAGAGATAGACACAGAGTTTCTACGAGGAAATATGTAGCCATGTGAGTTTGGGCACCACCTACAGTATTTGATTATGATGTGTAACAGGGAACCTTGACCAGTATAGGCCACTCTCTCAAGTACCTACCCTACCTATAGGCAAATCAGACCTGTACCTACAAATACTGGAAATGCAATATAGGAGTATAGGTCTGTAGACCATAGCATAAGATCCTATTGAAGTAACTAATCCCTCACCTTTGGTAGACTCAGGGACATATGAGTTGTCTAAGTTCTACTGCAGAGAACATAGGACCTCAGTGCAGGTGCTACACTAAACGATAAGATGTGTATTGGTGGATGAGTGCCTACATAGACAACTGTGTATGTAGGTATAACCTGTTTAGGCAGATAAGGTGATGTGCTATAACTCGTTAAGAGTACCAAGCAACCATATTTGGAAGTCATGGCTGAATTATGAGTATGCGTTGGGTATTAAAGGGGGGCATGTACAAGGGGTAAAGTGTATCAGGATCTTGAGGAACAAAGTAGTAGCAGGGGAAGTAATGTGAGAGTTATCTGGTGTCAGTTAGTAAAGAGCAGTAGGGTGGTGTCAAGCTATGTGTATTGGGGATGACAGTGACAAGAAGCTTGGTGACACAGGTATGCATCGAGTATTAGTTTTTATAGAAGATAACAGGGGCAGCAAAATACAGTAAGAGTACCCGGGGGTTTCTGTTATGTGGTAGGAGTTAGTTGGGGTTTACCTGTAAGAGTGAAGCAAATAAGGGGTATCCAATGATCGCATGGATTCCAGTATTGTATTTGTACGAGTGCTCGTTTGGTTTTATTATTTGTTATTCTGCCAACTTTCACTTCATATTCTCTCCTTATCACCTCACTTATATCCCTATCAATAAAGGAGGGGAGGGGACAAGGAGGATGATCTCTGGTGTACCCTTTCAGTATAACAGAATTATCATTTTGTTCTACTAGCAGGCAAAGTGGCCCTGTTGTAGCCAGTTGGGGAGAGGCAGACCTGTCCACATGTTGCAACTGACACATGGGAGTACCCCTGACATGTATGGTAGCTGCATATTAGCAAACGCCACACAATAAAATAGGATGAGGATACAAATAATTGTGTCTCAAGATGTCTCGAGATGTCAATTAAACTAAATTGGATAGCTGCATAACTTTAGTGCACTGCTAAGAAATCTGGTGTCTTGTGTATCGAGTAATGGGTGAAAATTGGGTAGTTAGTTGGGTCATGTGTGCATTACACTCCTAGATTAGTAAACTTCTTATAGCAGCACAGATATTGATTTGTGTTTCAGATTTTGGTGCCGCAGGTGTCTGGGCAAAAGTCCATTTGGGTTATTCCAGTACATGTATACAGTTAGAAGCCTTGTCAATATAGTATAGGTAGACTACTATAGGAGCAACTTGCTTACTTCAGAGTACCAATTGCAAAAAGTTAACTCTGATGCAAGGTATGAAGTGCATGATACTTGAGGGTATGTCCTGCAGTATAAATCAGATTATGCAGGCAGTAATACATAGCAGTACAAGTGAAGGAGTATAGGGTATGCAGGGAGTATTCAGGTCCTACTTTGAGTAAGGGTACATATTTTATTGAGGACAGGTATTACATTAGATATACCAAAGGCATGTGGTTCTATAGTGAAGTACACTAAGGAAAATGAGCAAATGCAGTAGATGGCACTAGATAACAGGTTAGGATAAACCTATAGGAATCTTAGAGCCCATTTTGGGAATCCCTGGGTGGTAGTATCAGTTAGGTAAGGTATACTCTGTTACCACACTAGTATGAGAGACAGTCCCATCATAGAACCCTAATAAAACTATGACTAACCAAATACTCAAACTCCTCATAAGAGCTAAACTAGATAACTAACTGTCACGACCCGCATCCTGATGAGGGGCACGAGCACGTGGTTACGTCCAGTCTACGCTGCAGAATCGACGGTAGAACGCTGTATATAGGGTCTGTAAATACTACGACTAAACAGATAAAGGTACATGTACAGTATATACACTCCGAATAGAGGTGACATAGCAATACAGTCTCAATCACAAAGTAAAACTAAGGTAGATAGCATAAAAAGGAAATACGATAGATGAAAGCAGAAAATAAGTTCAAGATCCATACCAGTCCAGAGCTATACACAACACCACAGAGTCATAGAATATAATATAAACTACTACAGTCTGAAAAGTACTAGCTGGCTCGCAGGCCAGACAAACCTAACTAAGCTACAAAGCTACACTACTCTGGGTGAGCAAAGTCTAGTGGCTCTACTAACAAGCCACGGTCCAGGTCTACTCCATCTGGCTCGACCCCATAATAGGTCAGGCAATCTGTCTCTAAATCATCTGTAAAATTTGTCAATGGTATCCTGTCAGGAAAATGAGCAAGTACAAACACCAACAGCAGTTCTATATGAATTGATAAATTCTATAAGAGACAGTATAATAAAATACAAGACAAAATCAACTGGAAATATATATCAAGATGTGAGTACTAAAAAGGACGATAATAATATATATGTAGGGCGACTTGGGGACTATTCGAATGCCGAGTTACAACCCTTAACCAAACAAGGTCCGGGGTTGTAACCCTTCTCCCGAACAGAACTTAGCCTTTCCGATAATAAGTATAAAAGGTGCCTTGAATTATTAGTGCGTCATATGATCGACTTGGGAAAAATATGTTCAGGCTTTCCATCCGACCGGCTACGAACAAGTGACCAGTACCAGTATGAAGAATAAGGCCGGTCACCATGGAAAGTTATGAACACGTAGCTATGGACAAGCGACGAGTACCAGTGTGAAGAACAAGTGGGGATTTTGATCACACAACCACTAATAACTCCCCATCCCCGAATAGTATAAAAGATTCGGACATAACACGTCATGACACGAGATTCAAAAACAGGTGATCAGCCCACTCCCAAGTCCATGCCTATACAAATACAAGTAACAAATCAAATCTTGTACCAATATACCAAGTAATCCGGGAACAACATCCCATGATAGGATTCGACATATACTAGTCCGTGAACTATCGTGTCTGAAAATCAAGTAAGACACTACAACTGAATCAGATATAGCAGATATCAAGACAATGAAAACTATCAGTGAATGTACTCACCTGTGGTCCTGAGCTGATAAGGTGAACAGACGCTCAGAGTAATCACAGACCTATAGATGAGATGCCATGAGTCCAAACAGGGTTTAATAATGAAAGGAAAGCTAATCTAGTCATGATATACAAGTCTAAGTCAAAACTAGGTCAAACCAAGTCACACCAAGCTAAACTAGGTCACACTAGGACAACCAAGGTCAAATAAGATCACAGGAAGTCAATCCAAGTCAAACTAGGTCAATTTGGGTCAAGGATTGACTTACAGTTGACTTTTGGTCAAAAAATCAACTCTGGTCAACACTGAGTCAACCCTAGGTCAAACTAGTCTAATGTTGACCAACTGTTGACTTTCAGTCAACTGGTCAACTCTGATTTGGTTTTGGTCAAATCTAATCGCTTAAAGGCTAAGTTTGACTCTCGGTTGACTTTTGTTGACTTTTGGTCAAAATGGTCAACCGAAGTCAAAACTAGTCTAGGAGCACTATATTTGATCATTACCAACCAAGGGAACCAAGTTCTAACCATATCTTAGGCTCTAAACTCAAATACCTTAGTTTTAGGTAAAACCTACATTACCCTTACCAAGGTAATCCCGATACCTTGCCCAATACAAAGGAAACCCTGCTAATTCTCGAGATACTAGCCTAGGCTCCCTATGGTAGTTAGATACTATCCTATCTAAGGGTTACCTACCAAGATACATAGGTTTTCTAGGTATCTAATCTATCTTAGAACACATGTGGTCATTTACCCATTACCTTACCTTTACCCTTGTACCATTCTCACATTTACCCAAACACTCACACGCACCAACTCACTCACTCTCTCACTCACACATGGTCACATATAGGCTCTACCTATAGGTTTACATATGGGCTAACACCTATAGGATACTATCTATACATATATACTCACATACACACACACACACACACACACACACACACACACACACACACACACACACACACACACACACACACACACACACACACACACACACACACACAGGCTCACATACACACACACACATAGGTTGGAAAATAGGGACTGATTTGGTATGGTTTTTAGACAGCTATGTAGGACTGAAATGGACTGGTATGGGGTGGCCAATAGGCTGGTTTAGGACTGATTCCAAGGGTTGTTTTGGACAGCTACTAGGCTGATTTTGGGGGGTGCTATGGAGTGTTTTAGGAGTGCTAAGGCTGTCCATTATGGACTGAAATTGGGACTGCTTGGTGCTAAATTTAGGGGGCTATTTTGGGGTTCAAATGGGCTGTCAATGGGGTTAAGGACTGATTTAGGGGGGGTTAGGAACTGAATTGGGCTTGTAATAGGCTGTTGTGTAGGGTGATATGGGGTGGCTTCTAAGGGACAGTTTTAGGACAGCTAAGGGGGTGGTTTGGGACCTATTAAGGACTGTTATGGACTACAAATGGGGTATGCTGGTTTGGGAGGGGGCCATATATTGGCTGGTATGTGGGTTGTCCATGGGGCAGCCCACTTCCCACATTGCTGCTAAAGCTGCTGTTTTCAGAGCAGCTCCTCCCCTATTCTCTCACCAATAACTCTCTACTACTCTCACATTTATACACAACCACATGAACACTCAATCCCCCTCCTTCTATACAAACACACATATATATCAACTCCACCACTTAACCAAACTCTCCTCCTTGGCCGAAATCTACACTCTACATGGACACAAATGAAAACACACATATCACATCTATATATATATATACATAGATTAAATAATATGATACAATATGATACATTGGAAAAACACATCTCTAAACCAATAGAAATCTGGGATTAAATCTCTAAATAATCATCCAAAATATATTTAAAATAAATACAAGTGTCCAAATAGGAATTTTCCTACTAGGACACAACCACTACACAAAGTACACTCCTATGACCTCCAAATGGACACAAAATGGACACAAATGGAGATACAACCATGGGGGTCATTCCTACGGGTTTAAAATGATCCTATATACATGTAGGGGTAGATTAGAGGAGAGATTATACCTTCCGGGAGAGAGATTCAAAGGAAAAAGCCTTCCGACCCGACACCGACACGTAGAGATTCCAAAAGGACACGAACGAGCTCCGAATCCTCCAAAACTTGGCTAGCACCCTCTAACTATGGAGTAGAGGAGAAATGAAGAAGATTTGTTGGAAGAAATGATAGATTTGGAGATGAAATCAATAGGGTTGCTCTCTAGAAATTTGGGGAAGAACATGAGAGAGAAAAGTTGTAGATAAAATGAAATGAAGATGATGATGACTCACTCCTTATCCCCCCCATAGGTGGCTGCCCAAAAAGGGTGAGGTGTCCCCTATTTGAATGTCCAAAATGCCCTCCACTAATCTATTTGATTTAAATTAGGAATGGATTAAAGGTTGAGGTCAATTTAGTCTAGTTTTAAGTCTCTAATTAAACTAAACCTATCCATAAATAATTAGTCTAACTACTAACTAAAATTAATAACATGTGGGCCATAGCTAACTAGTGTGTGGGTCCTACTAGAGTCAATACTACCCCGGGTCCCCGTTTCAAGTCAGATTGAGCTGAAATTCGAACCCGACTCAATTATCCCCAGAATAATATTATAAATAAATAAATAATTTTAAAAATATTCTAAAATAAAAACTGACAAAAATACCCCTGTTTCTGAAAACTGGGGGTGACACTAACAAATGAATATAGACTAGTATTACTTTTGATTTATGTTGACAGTAGGTATATGCTACAAATAGGTTACTTGGACTCTGACTCAGTGCTCGATTCATACCCGCAACTCAAGACGACGGGCAAGTACATATATTGATTGTTATCATTTCTGATAGTTTCCTATACCTATTATTCATATGTCTTGCTGCTTGTTGACACGATCATTACACGAGGATTAGTACTATAGATTTATTATACATCTTGATTATCTCCTATGTTTATCCCATTACGATTGATTCCATGAGTACTAGCTGGACGGAAGAAATATCTTAGTAGGCGTGTGAACAACCCAATCTATTCCATGAGTCTATTCTTGAATAATAGCAGCTGCACATGACACGTACAGAGTGCCGGATTTACCCCTTATATATATAGGCTTTATAAAACTGTGTCTACACCCTAGTAACCTCATTTGTGAACAACCATTCAATCCTTCACAACCCAAGATATGAAATATATATATCTAAATCATACAACTAATATTTAACACTCATTTATATATATCAAGAAACTTAGACACATAAATATATTCAAAGGAAATGAAGAAGGAGAAGAATTGTACCAATTAGAGGTGATGGAGAGGGGGGTGGCTGCCGCCGGCCTAGGGGGAAGTTCTGCCAGCCAAAGGGGCTATAGTGGTCGACCTGGAGGAGGGGAAAGGCTATGATGGTGGTGGTGAAGTGAGGTTGATGGTAATGAAGATGATGGTGGCTGTGGTGGTGGTGGTGGTGGTGCTCTCGGTTTGGAGGAGGAGGAGGAGAAGAGGTAATGGAGATGATGGTGGCTGTGGTGGTGGTAATGTTCTCGGCCAAGGAGGAAGAGGGGCTGCTGGTGGTGGCTGTCGATTGTGGTGAAGAGGGTGGTAGTGAGGAGAAGGAGATGGTGGTGGTGAAGTGAAGATGAAGAAGAAGGAGAGAAGGGGGTTCGATTTTGAGGGAGAGGGAGTGGAGACCGAGAGGAGAGAGAAGAGAGAACCGAAAGAGAGGGGGGTGTTATGGCTGTCGGCCTTTGGGGTGTAGAAGAGAGGGTGTGTGAGAGGGGGGTATTTTCAAGAAAAAGGGGGAGTTATGGTGGTGGTGTATGTGTGTTTAAAAATAGAGAGAGATAGAGTATGGTGATGTGACATGTAGTATTTGGTGTTTTGTAGGGATAGTTGGTGTTGTGTGTTTGGGTAGGGATGAAAGGGGGTGTTATGGTGCTTGGGTTGGGTCCAATTAAGCTGGATTGGGTCACAATTGAGTCTAATTGGGTCTTAGTAATTAAAATAACTTAAATTAGCCATTTATAATCATATATAAATAAATAGTACACGGGAACTCAATTGGATGGGCCACAAGTGGCATGCGTGTAGTGGTCTCAAAATAGGCCGCGTCTATATCTTGGGTCGACAAGTTTGGGTCAAAATGGCATCTGTAATTCAAGTTGGAAGTAAATGTGACTCAGTGGGGTAAATCGAGATTGGGTCAAATGTTAGGAAAGTTGTGCGATAAAAATGAAGCACAAGATAGTATGTTTGAGTGGGACATGAATGTCATGGGTATAGAGTGTCTCGAGTAGATCATGCATGACAAGTTGGTTTGGAGAAAATGACTAGTCTTGTGCTCCTAATTTGAAAGTCACGGTAACGTGTCGATGATAATCAAAAATAAAAGTGGGAAATTATTAATAACTTAGAAAATCATAATTAACCATATTAAATTCCTAATCGTTCTAATTAAATCTAATAAAAATTTCAGAGAGCTTACAATCTATCCACCTTAGAGAAATTCGTCCTCGAAATTTATGCATATAATAACCAGCAAGATAAAAACAACTGAACATAAATGCATGCATACCTAGTCCCACGAAGAGATGGGGAAAACGCTCGCGTATCGCATCCTCGCGCTCCCAAGTCGATTTGTCTGGTGCATGATGCCTCCATGTGACACGAACTAGCGGGATGGTCTGACCCCGTAGAACCTTCTCTCTCTGGTCCAAGATCTCCACTGGCTGCTCCTCATAAGAAATCTCGGCCCGACAGTGATCTCCGAGTGGTCAAAGACGTGACTAGGATCTGGCACATACCTCCTTAACTGAGATACGTGGAACACATCATGAACACCCTCCAACGACTGCGACAATACGAACCGGTAGGCAACCTCTCCAATCCGCTCTAGCACATCAAAAGGTCCAATATACCTTGGACTTAGCTTCCTTCTTCCTCCAAACCTGATGGTACCTCTGGTGGATGAGATCCTCATGAAGACATGGTCTCCCTCCCTGAACTCCAGGGGTCGTCGGTATGTGTCCGCCCAGTGCTTCTGCCTGTCTTGAGCTGCTCTCACGTGACCTTGGATTTGCTTCACTTTCTCTACTGTACGAACCACCAACTCTGGTCCGAGTATCTGTCTCTCACCCACATCACTCCAACAGAATGGGGAACGATACTTCCTGCCATACAACGCTTCGAAAGGGGCCATCTGGATACTGGCCTAATAACTATTGTTATATAAAAACTCTACTAGGTGCGAATGGTCCTTCCATGATCCTCCGAAATCTAGCATGCATGCCCTCAACATGTCCTCCAACGTCTGAATGGTGTGCTCTGACAGGACATCTCTCTGCGGATGGTACGACGTACTAAACTTCAGTCGAGTACCAAGGCTCTCCTGTAGGCTCCGCCAGAAGTGCAAGGTGAATCTCGAATCTCGATCAGAGACTATACTAACCGGTACTCCATGAAGTCGCATAATCTGCCTCATATACATCTCTGCTAGGATTTCTGTAGACTGTCCCACTCTGAAGGGTAGGAAGTGAGTTGACTTGGTAAGTCGGTCCACTATCACCTGTCACGACCCGTACCCAGTGTAGGGGCATGAGAAGTGGGTATGTCCATCATATGCCGCAGTGTCGGCGGTAGAACGTTGTCCTAGGTCACATACATCTAATATGATAAGGTACCTGTACAGTGTATACTCTTCAATCGGAGGACAATACAGAAATGTACAGCTCAATCACAACTAAGGTAGAAGTACGGTAAGATAGATAAGATATGATATGAAGATCACCGAATGAAATACAAGCAGGAGAAGAAGTCTAAGTGTCTAAGATAACATCTCCACAAAATATCCATAATAACGACAAGATCCCAAATATATACATCAATGTATCCAAATGAGACAAGACATCAAAATAAGATAGAAGTGTAAGCTAACTAGCCTAAACTATAGGGGTGACATCCTCTACTACTGATGGATCCTGCTAAAGGTCCAAGTCACAGGTGTCATCTATGGCAGCTCCATAATAGGTAGGACAAAGGTCCTCATCATCCTCTATAATATTTTCAACAAGTCCAGTCAGGACAGGAATGAGCATAAAATCTCAACAGTTTATATCAAGACAGGAATATAAAGCATACAATAGAGTAAAATACATGAAATGCTGAAAGAAAGTACATGTCGTAAAAGAGAGAACTGTAATATAAATAGGTACTATAAGTAGAGAACTATTAGTGACTAGTAATGTAGAGTACAAGATAGACATGTGAACGGATTGAATTTGCATATGATTACACTAAAGAGTTTGCACATGATTACACTACTTTAGAATTGTTCACATGACTACTTCTACTCTCCCGTACCCCAATCAATACACAAGGATCCAGACAAGTTATGTCATTGTACAATATTTCACATAGGGGCCCATAAATAGGTGTACATGAAGTTATACATGAGGGCTCTGTGAACATAAGAGTACATGAATCACAAGAGTATACATGAATAGTGAATGCATAGGAGTACATGATGAAAGTGAAACGAACATGACATAATGTATCTGATGCTCCCGAGGGGGATAACATCTCAATGTAAAGATCCATATAGTACCAATCCGTGTTAACAACGTGACAGCATCAAGTAAAGTAATCTAGAGCAAGAATATAAATTCTAATAAGTATGAAATTATCAGAGAATGTACTCGCCTGATATCCTGAGTATCCGATGAGTATAGATGTCCAAACAGAGTAGATGAGTCCTATTTAGAGCAACACATGTCACAACATGTCCAGAATGGTAATATTGAACTTTACAATGCATTCTATATGATTTATAGGTCATTCTAGACTAAAGTCAACTCTAGTCAACTTATAGAGTCAAACTAGGACAACCAAGCTATTCTAGGTCTAATCCTAGTCTAACAAGTCATTCTAGGCCTATCCAAGCCTATACTAGCAATCAAACACATTACCAAGCCAAAATGAACCACACAAGTCTATACACTATACATAAATACATTTATACATTCGTGTATACATACCTACATTACATGTATTCTTACATTACATCTACACATTACATTATTCATGTATTACATTATATACATGTATTCATATATGCATTCATGCCTACATATAATACCTTGCATTACACTACAAGTACACATTCTTACATGCCTACATGCATATTTTAATATCATTATATAGGGTGAGTGAACTTGTGTATAGTGTTCATGGCAAGGGTGAGTGAACATATTGCAAGTGTCATGTTTTAATGTATAAATGTGTGTGTGTTGTGTTAACAAAGTTGTGGCAGTAGTGATAGGGTGTGTGTGTATGTGTGTGGTTATGTGGACAGTGAGTGACAGGGGGGGTGTGTGTGTGGACAGTGAGTGATAAGGGGTGTGTGTGTGTACTGGCAATGAGAGTGTAACAGTGAGTGTAATAATGAGGACTGAGAGTGTATGAGTGAAATAGAGAGCGAATGAATGACTTGTGAAAGTGAGATACAAAGAACCTATATATCTACATATATGAAAACCAAAACAAGCTGAGAACATTTATATATACTCTAAGTATATATATATATATATATATATATATATATATATATATATATATATATATATATATATATATATATATATATACAAGCAATCAAATCATTATCAAATCAAAACCCAACCTTCAGTTCATATATCAAGATGCAATTAAACCAAATTCAGTCTCATTCAACCTCAGTTTCATATTCAAAACCCAACCTTCAATTATGTAATCTCAGTTTTTTCCAATATCCCAACCCCATAAACCTGAATGTAAATCAGTACCCCAACCTGAGAATCATCTCAGGTCACTCGAAATCACCATAAAAATGCAAATGAATATCAACTGAGAATTTAAGGAATAAATCTGAGAATGAAAGGGTAACTAAACTCACACATGAATCTAACTGAATCATCATAAAGTTAAACTCAACATGCTAAACCATGTTCAAATAAACTAAAACTGGAATGAAATATTCACTGTCAAAAAGGAAAAAAACTAGAAATGAAAACTAACAAACTGAGATTTCCATTACCTATGTTCACAGTGAACTGGAAAGAATGAACATCCCAAATAATTGTAAAAAATAAAATTAACATTACAACCCAAACTCGAAATCCAAACTGAACTTCACTGTTCAGAACAGGATTTTGCAACTCAAATACAAACAACCCAAAATATAAGTGAAAACCTAATTTAACATCAAATTTATATGTGACAATGATTTAAAGTCATTCACTCGTGTCTAAAGGGTCTAAACGTGTCCAAACAAGTGGACACGAGGTATCCAAAATATACAAAATAGGGTGTATCAGACCCTGTGTTCAGACAGGCTCGTGCAGCCATGTCGACACAGTTTGGACATGACACAGTGTCCCAGTGTCCTTGTGCTCGTGTACACATGTAGAGGGGATCTAAGGATAGGAGTCTAGCACCCTGACATGAGTCATCGTCGTGTCTGTGCGTGACACGACTCACGTGTCAGCCGAAGAAAATCGACAGTGCCAGTGCAGTAAGAAATTAGTGCGATCGAGATTTCTCTCGATCCACTCAACGAGATTGCCTCAAACTTCGTGTGCGTGCTGTCAGTGTTTGCCCACACCCACACACCAAATTTTAGATGTCGAGGTGCCGTGTCGTGTCCGCTAGGACACACGAGTAGCAGGCCACCGAACACACTGCTCGTACTGCGTGTCTATGTCGATTTAGGACACGAACACGACACGAAAGTATGCTCAATTCTCACAAAAATGATACATAAATATAGATCTACAATTTTATAAAATTAGTTTTTGAAAATAGCAATAAAAACTTCATTGAGACATTTCGTCAAACACAAAGACCTAGTGACTGATACGTGTCCGATACGGACACTAAACCAATTCAATTTTCTACCAAACTTCACCTACAGCTAGGGGACACTTAGATGGATGCTTCTATGGAAAAAAATGGAGATTTGAATCAATTTAAAGGATTTTACCTATTGAGAGATCTCAATCAAAAAGTCCCAAAATGAGAAGTCCTCCTCCAATGGCCAAGTGAGCTCCAAACCTAGCAAGCAAGCTCTCTTCAACCTCTACTCCAAAAATGACCTCCAATGCAAGTGAGTGGGATCAATTTGGTGGAGGAATGGGGAGATTTGATGATTTGGGGAAGAACTATTAGGGTTTCTAAAAGGGGATTTCTAAAGGAGGCAAGTGAGTGTTAAGAGGCATTATATAGGGGTGTTGGGGTCTCCATATGGCTGCCATAGCATGGTTAAGGTTAGGGTTTGGGCATGGAGAAAGTCTATGGTCTCTTTAGCAACCAATTTTAAGTCTCAACTTAAGGCCCAAGCTAATTCTAGGCTAAAGCTAATAAAATATCTAACTTACAAATATCTAGATATTCTCTAACTTAGTTATTAAGTCTCTAACATTCTAGCTAAACCTCCATGAACATCACTAACATCTAGGTTCGGTCAAAACTAGGTTAGTCTCTAATAAAAAGATTAGCACCATAATAATCAATCAAAATTCATTTTTCATTTAAAGTCAAAAATGACCAAAATACCCTTAGGCACAAATGTAGAAATAAATTACCCTAATCACATGGTTAAGTTTCCATGGTCATGGTTAGTCTCTAGGTCAAGTAGTATCTAGGATTTCAATAGCAAAATACCAAAATCATAAATCACCAATTAAAACAGTTTTATAAGAATTAAAAATTACCAAAAATTATAACATGATTTAAATCTCATTATTAAAAGACTAAAATTACAAAAGTTTAAAATTACCCTCATTTAGAAAAGTGGGTGTCACAAGTCTACCCTCCTTAGGAGAATTTCGTCCTTAAAAATAAGATAGTCGTACTCTTTCTAGGTCAAACCCCCAATCAATCAAAGTCTCTAATCATACAATCCTATAATCATATGCGTCTGTCCAAAATTATGAGACTCAGAATCTTCATCATACTAGTAAGCAAGGCTAAGATAATCATAGAGTCCTCAACTAAGGTACATACTTCTAGAATCATGGTATTTAAAATCATGCTTGGCCGCAAAAACCTTAAATTCCTACACCTGAGAAATACGTCCAAAATCAGACTATATGTCCTCACTATGCTAGCTAATATGACTGTAGAAAATTCTAAATTCCATAACTGAGGCGACCTAGCCCATACGACTTATATAGGAAAAATCAAAATTAAATCAACACAAAATACTAAGAATCAAATTTATCGACGAACAAGGAGGTAGACAAAACTGTCAGAATTGAATTTCAAGACAGTTATTATAAGACAAAAGTTGGAATGGAATCGAGAAGAACAGAACCTGCAAGTATCCCTCCTACTGCCTGTGCATCCTCAACTGTAATGGCGAAAGCTCGCCCCTGCTGGCCTCCTCCTCTGGCATGCTGCTGATAATGGACAAACCTCTGCTGCTGAGTTTGCAATGGTGGTCCCCTCTGCTGTCCTGTCGGAGCCCTAGCTCCTGCTGCTGCATGAGTCAATGGTGTCCGGTTCTTGGGACATTCCCTACACTGATGCTCTGCTGAACCACAAAGTAAACACATGCCTAGTCTCTTTCTGCAGTCATTCCATCTATGACCTGGCTTCTTGCAGAAAGTACAACTAATAGGCTGTTGCCTGGGTGCTTGTTGGTAAAATGTATGTCCATGGTCCTAAAATTGCTGCTGAACAGGCCTTTGCTGCTGCTGCTGAATCTGTACGTGTGGCCTCTTGGCCTGGCCTCCACTGCTGCTGGCTCTATGAGCGTCTCGTCCCCTCTTGAGCTTCAGCTCAAGATCATCCTCTGCTGCTAGATATCCACCAGAATCTCCTCAGAAGTGGCACTCCGGTCACTCCTAGTCAAGGATTTGACCTCCTTGACTAACCCCTTCGCTGTCTTACTGAGTCCCTCAATAAATCTGTCTAGAATAAAGAACTCCCCAGCGTACTCCTCGACAGTCTGACTGGCCTGAACTATGCTCTCAAACTGCATCTCCAGGGCGCCAAGAGCTGTGTTAGAGAAAAACTTCTTCTTGAACAGTTTCTTGAAGGTTGCCCAAGTCTGTCCCTCTGTACCGACCCTTGGGTCCGTCTGGTACCAAATACGAGCCAGGTCCTGCATCTGGCTACATGTCGCCTTAATCTGCAGTCGGGCTGGAATCTCTGCTAGCCGAAAGATCTTCTCGATGTGCTCTATCCAGTCATCCGTATACAGAATCCCCTCTGTGCCACGGAAGTCCCTCGGACGCATCTTTTAAAACTCCTGGATGCCTGGCATCCTCTGCTGATACTGCTGGATCTGGCCAGCCTACGGCTGCACAGTAACTCTCTCCACAGTCATCAAGGCCAACTGATGGACATTATCAATGCCCTACCTGAAATCGACAGCCTGGCGATGTTGGGCCTCCACCATTCTTTGAAAGAAGGCGAACAACTGCGCTGCGTCAACCGATCCCGAAGGCGGCTGCTGCTGCTGAAACATCTCCGGAATAATCTCCAAAATAATCGAGAAAGGCCTTGGAACAGGCGGAGGTGCACCCCCAAATATGGCAGAAACTCCAACATGAGAAGGTACCACGGGAGCTGTCTGACCGGGCTGAGCCAGACAAGAGGTGGCAGACCTTTCAGTAGTATCCCTCTAGTCGGAGTGATGGGATCGTGTCAGCACCATCCTGGAGACAGATCAAACAAAAAGACAATTACTAAGAATGAATCGATAACGTCAAAGGAGGACTGTTTATTTCAAAGGAAGACAATAAAGCAGCAAGAATTTTAGATGACGGAAACAGATAAGAGTTTTTCTAGGTGTGATTGAGTACCTTCAAAACTATATCCTATATCCTACTGCAGGCTATAGTGATACTCTAGTTCGAATACCACTACATAACTCGACCTGCATGGGCCACCACTAAAAACGTATCATGACCCGCACCCCGTGTAGGGGCACAAGAAGTGGGTACATCCAGCCTACGGCGTAGTGTTGGCGGTAGAACGTTGTCCTAGGTCACATACATCTAACATGATAAGGTACATGTACAGTGTATACTCTCCAATCGGAGGACAATATAGAAATATACAGCTCAATCACAACTAAGGTAGAAGTACGATAAGATAAATAAGATATGATATAAAAATCACTGAATGAAATACAAACATGAGAAGAAGTCTAAGTGTCTAAGATAATATCTCCACAAAACATCCATAATAACAACAAGATCCTAAATATATACATCAATGTATCCAAATGAGACAAGACATCAAAATAAGATAGAAGTCTAAGCTAACTAGCCTAAACTATAAGGGTGACATGCTCTACTGCTGATGGATCCTGCTGAAGGTCCAAGTCGCAGGTGTCATCTATGGCAGCTCCATAATAGGTAGGGCAAAGTTCCCTGTCATCCTCTGTAATATTTTTAACAGGTCCAGTCAGGACAGAAACGAGCACAAAATCTCAACAGTTCATATCAAGACATGAATATAAAGCATGCAATAAAGTAAAATACATGAAACGCTGAAAGAAAGTACATGTAGTAAAAAAAAGAACTGTAATGTAAATAGCTACTATAAGTAGAGAAATATCAGTGACTAGTGATGTAGAGTACAAGATAGACATATGAACGGCTTGAATTTATACATGATTACACTAAAGAGTTTGCACATGATTACACTACTTTGGAATTGTTCACATGACTACTTCTACTCTCCCGTACCCCAATCAATACACAAGGATCCAGACAAGTTATATTATTGTACAATATTTCACATGGGGGCCCATAAATGGGTGTACATAAAGTTATACGTGAGGGCTCTGTGAACATGAGAGTGCATGAATCACAAGAGTATACATGAATAGTGAAAGCACAGGAGTACATGATGAAAGTGAAACACACATGACATGATGTACCCGATGCTCCCGAGGGAGATAACATCTCAATGTAAAGATCCATATAGTACCAATCCGTGTTAACAATGTGACAGCATCAAGTAAAGTAATCTAGAACAAGAATATAAATCCTAACAAGTATGAAATGATCAAAGAATGTACTCGCCTGATATCCTGAGTGTCCGATGAGTATAGATGTCCAAACAGAGTAGATGAGTCCTATTAGAGCAACACAGGTCACAACAAGTCCAGAATGGTAATATTGAACTTTACAATGCATTCTACATGATTTTTAGGTCATTCTAGACTAAAGTCAACTCTTGGTCAACTCTGGTCAACTTATGGAGTCAAACTAAGTCAACCGAGCTATTCTAGGTCTAATCCTAGTCTAACAAGTCATTCTAGGCCTAACCAAGCCTATACTAGCAATCAAACACATTACCAAGCCAAAATGAACCACACAAGTCTATACACTATACATAAATACATGTATACATACCTATATTACATGTATTCTTACATTACATCTGCACATTACATACATTACATTATTTATGCATTACATTATATACATGTATTCATATATGCATTCATGCTTAAATACAATACCTTGCATTACACTACAAGTACACATTCTTACATGCCTACATGTATATTTTCATATCATTATATAGGGTGAGTGAACTTATGTATAATGTTCATGGCAAGGGTGAGTGAACATATTACAAGTGTCAAGTTTTAATATATAAATGTGTGTGTGTTGTGTTAACAAAGTTGTGGCAGTAGTGATAGGGTGTGTGTGTGTGTATGGTTGTGTGGACAGTGAGTGACAGGGTGTGTGTATGTGTGTGGACAGTGAGTTATAGGGGGTGTGTGTGTATAGGCAATGAGAGTGTAACAGTGAGTGTAATAAGGACTGAGAGTGTATGAAGGAAATAGAGAGTGAATGAATGACTTGTGAAAGTGAGATACAAAGAACCTATATATCTACATATATGAAAACCAAAACAAGCTGAGAACACTTATATATACTCTAAGTATATATATATACAAGCAATCAAATTATTATCAAATCAAAACCCAACCTTCAGTTCATATATCAAGATGCAATTAAACCCAATTCAGTCTCATTCAACCTCAGTTTTATATTCAAAACCCAACCTTCAGTTATGTAATCTCAGTTTTTTCCAATATCCCAACCCCATAAACCTGAATGTAAATCAGTACCCCAACCTGAGAATCATCTCAGGTCACTCAAAATCACCATAAAAATGCAAATAAATATCAAATAAGAATTTAAGGAATAAATCTGAGAATGAAAAGGTAACTAAACTCACACATGAATCTAACTGAATCATTATACTGTCAAACTCAACATACTAAACCATGTTCAAATAAACTAAAACTTGAATCAAATGTTCACTGTCAAAAAGAAAAAAAAAACTGGAAATGAATACTAACAAACTGAGATTTCCATTACCTATGTTCACAATGAACTGGAAATAATGAATATCCCAAATAATTGTAAAAACTGAAATTAACATTACAACCCAAATTCGAAATCCAAACTGAACTTCACTGTTCAGAACAGGATTTTGCAACACAAATACAAACAACCCAAAACAGAAGTGAAAACCTAATTTAAAATCAAATTTATATGTGACAGTGATTTACAGTCATGCATACGTGTCCAAGGGGTCTAAACGTGTCCAAACAAGTGGATACGAGGTGTCCAAAACATACAAAGTAGGGTATATCAGACCCTGTGTTCAGACAGGCTCGTGCAGCCATGTTGACACGGTTTGGACACGACACAGTGTCCCAGTGTCTCATGCTCGTATACACGTGTAGAGGGGATCTATGGCTAGGAGTCTAGCACCCTGACACGAGTCATCTGATGGAATTGGGGATTCCTAAGACCCTTACTTTGGTGTGCGTATTGATCGATAGAAAGTTAAACAGATTTAATACGTGTTCTAACCCTTCATAGGTGGAAACTAGGGTTTACGAATTACACCTGTGATGGAAAGAAGACAAGTAATTCCTGGCAATCTCGGGCGGATGACCCTATGATCTTCTGCACGTATTCCTTCATCGAGTTGGACGTCGTATGGGCGACGATCTCCCAACCTTTTCTTCTCCTTGGCAGCCCTCTCTTTCTCTCCTTACGTGAATCACGAATTTAGAGAAAGCTTCAGATTTCTGATCAGTTATCTGGCGGCCAGAGAATAGAAGATATATATAGGCTACGACAGGGACCATGAGAAGAAATTAGGGTTAGGCCTCCTAATGGATCTGGATATCCCGTGTTCAGCCCGAACACACAATCCAGGCCCATTAACAATAGCTCGGTCCACTAATTAGTTATTGTTGCACTACCTCCCTAATCCCAAATTATGTTTGTGGGATCCTTTTATTATATGCTCGTTTGGCTCCCTATGTTAAGATATCGTATGTTCGTCGATCAAATTAAGTTACTGACAGCTATATTGATTCGACATCTTTTATCCTTAAGTAGTACCGCTCAACTTTATTTGTCATGTCGGATATAATCCACCTGCAGGGTTTACATAACAATCTTTATGAGCTCCTTAAGGGGACATCATCAACCCGATGTATCGGGACATGGATTCTATTTATAATCAACAGCCCATCATACATACAATGTTATTATCCAATTCATAGAGGTTGTTGATCCATAAAGAATCTCACTCTTTCATGAGTCAAAGTAATGCACACTGCATATACATGTCTGTTATTATATCCGGATTAAGAGCACTAGCATCCATAATAACAGAGGTGTTTATTCTCTTATGTAGTCAGTACAAAGAGAACCACCTCAAGTGGTCCTGTTCAATACACACAAAGTGCCCTAGTGTAAACCTATAGTTAAGACAGACTAATACCAGATTACACTATAATATTTCCAATAGATTGTCCAAGTCCATCTAGGTTGTGAACTATTTATATACTCTATAGGGAACTGATAATATGATCTTCTGTGTGACACCACACACCATATTATCTACAATATAGAATATCAGACATTTGTATTAACACTTGCAACAAATACAATATACAAACATTTGTCCATATGATTCTTATTCAAAATTTAAGGAAATAAGGTTACTACAAAAGTGATGCTTTTAGTATATAACCCTAACAATCTCCCACTTATACTTAAAGCATTACTTTTCAGTATACTGTTACAAATCTCCCACTTATACTTAAAGCCATGCTGCTACTCATCTGACTCTCATTCCCTCAACATGACTATCAAAAGCCTTAGCTGTTAAGCTCTTTATAAAGGGATCAGCTAGGTTGTCGACTGATGCTATCTTGATCACAACAACTTTTCCTTTCTTTACGAAATCTCGTATCAGGTGGTACTTGCGCTCAATATGATTACATGTCTTATGGGCTCGTGGTTCCTTCGAGTTTGCAACTACACCACTATTATCACAATAAAGTGTAATAGACTTAGGCAAACTAGGTACCACATCCAAGTCCAACAGAAAGTTTCTGAGCCAAATCGCTTCTTTGGCTGCCTTAGAGGCTGCCACATAATCGACTTCTATGGTGGAATCAGCAATACATTTTTGCTTGATACTCCTCCACACGATGGCTCTACCTCCAAAGTAAACACATAACCTGAGGTAGATTTTCTGGAATCCCTATCTGACTGAAAATCTGAGTCTATATACCCCAAGGGAACTAAACTATCTACCTGGTAAACTAGCATATACTCTTTAGTCCTTTTCAGGTACTTCAAAATATGCTTTATGGCAGTCCAGTGCTCTTGTACTGGGTTAGACTGATATCTGCTGACCTTGCCTACGGCAAAGCAGATGTCTGGTTTCGTACATAACATTGCATACATTAAAAGCATAAGGAACTGCCTTCATGTTCTCTATCTCTTTAGGTGTCCTCGGACACTGCTCCTTTGATAGAGCAATTCCATGTCTAAATGGTAAGAAACCTTTCTTAGAATTTTGCATACTAAAATGAGTTAGTACAGTATCGATATAGGAAGCTTGGAATAAGTCCAACATCCTTTTCTTACGATCTCGTAGAAGTTTGATCCCAAGGATGTGACCTACTTCTCCCAAGTCTTTCATATCAAACTGTTTGGATAACCATACCCTTACATCAGATAACACCTTCACATTGTTTCCAATGAGCAAGTTGTCATCCATATAAAGTACTAGGAACACCACCACATTTCCGTCACACTTTTTGTATACACATGATTCATCCTGACATTGATTAAATCTATAGGATTTTATCACCTGATCAAAACATATGTTCCAAGATCTGGAAGCTTGCTTAAGTCCATAAATGGACTCCTTGAGCTTACAAACAAGATGCTATTGGCCCTTTTCAATGAACCCGTCTGGTTGCTTCATATAGATGTCTTCCTCAAGACTTCCATTAAAGAATGCTGTCTTGACATCCATTTGCCAAATCTCATAATCGAGATGAGCTGCAATAGATAAAAGAATCCGGATAGACTTAAGCATGGCTACTGGAGAAAAGGTTTTCTCATAATCGATACCCTCTTTTTGAGTAAAACCTTTTGCTACAAGCCGAGCTTTAAAGGTTTTAACCTTACCGTCTGATCCTCTTTTTCTCTTATAGATCCACTTGCATCCAATGGCTTTTACACCAACGGGTGGTTCTACAAGCTCCTAGACCTGATTAGAATCCATAGATTCTATTTCAGATATCATTGCTTTTTGCCAAGACTCTGCATCTTTATCTTGGAATGCTTCATTGTAGGTACAGGGATCATAATCTTGTTCCTCAGGGACGAAGTCTGACGACTATCCCAAGAACATATATCTATCAGGTTGTATCACAACCCTCCTACTACGACGAGGCACTATCGGTTGTGGTATAGCATTTGTGACACGTTGTGCAGTTATTTGTGGTTCATCCTCTTGTACTGTTGGTACTGAAGTACTTGGTGTCTCACCTTTCAGTTCTTCTAGAACAACTCTACTTGTGGGTTTATGGTTCATCACATAGTCTTCCTCTAAGAATCGGGCATTGGTGCTAACAATGACCTTCTGATCCTTAGGACTATAAAATAAACCTTCTTTCGTTCCTCTTGGACAGCCTACAAACAAGCGTACTTCGGTACGAGATTCTAACTTATCTATTTTCCCATTCAGCATATGTGCTGGACTACCCCAAATGCGAACATATTTCAGACTAGGCTTACACCCAATCTACAGCTCTGTGGGAGTAAGAGGTACTGACTTAGAAGGAACCAAGTTCAAAATATAAGCTGCAGTCTCTAAGGCATATCCCCAAAACGAATCTAGTAAATCCGAATATCTCATCATTGATCTAATCATCTCCATAAGAGTTATATTCCTTCTTTCGGCTACACCATTCTGCTGGGGCGTTCCAGGTGCAGTCAATTGGGATGCAATCCCAGTCTCTGATAAATAATCCCTAAACTCTCCAAAGAGGTACTCGCAACCACGATCTGATTGTAATGACTTGATATATTTTCATGACGTTTCTCCGTTTCAGCCTTATACTCTTTGAATTTCTCAAAGCACTCAGACTTACGGCACATCAAATAAATGTATCCATACCTTGAATAATCATCAATAAATGTGAAAAAATATTCAAAGCCACCTCTAGCTTGGATAGTCATGGGTCCACATAAATCAGATTGAACCAATTCTAACACATCTTTGGCCCTATACTCTTTTGTCGTAAAAGGCCTTTTGGTCATTTTACTTTTCAAGCAGGATTCACAGACTGGTAGTACCTCCACTTCCAATGAACTCAAAGGTCCATCTTCAACCAGTCTTTGAATCCTTCTTAGGTTAATATGCCCCAATCGCAAGTGCCAAAGATATGTTTGGTTCATACAAGAAGGTTCTTTTCTCTTATTTAAGTTAGATGACATATTATTCATTTCCATAAGTTGTATTGTGGGCGAAATAGGATTAATGACACACAGATTATCAACCAATGCACCAGAACAGATAAAATGTTTATTCTTTCTAATAACAATATTGTCATTAAAATAAACTGAATATTCATCCTTAATTAACATAGAAACAGAAACTAAATTTCTTCTAAGTAAAGGTGCATAAAGACAATCTTTCAATGTTAAAGACTTATTTCTACCAAAAGATAAAGTAACATCTCCTAATGCAACGACCGCTACTTTTGTATCATCACCCATGAATAAGCATATCTCTCCATCACTGAGCTGTCTTGTTTCCTGGAACCCCTGCAATGTATTGTAGACATGATTAGTGGCTCATGTATCTACACACCAGATGCCGGTAGATAACACCGCTAAACATGTTTCAACTACTAGTAAATGAGATATACCTTCTTTGTTCCCTTATTTGAGAAGTGGACAATCAGTCTTCCAATGTCCTGACCCTTTGCACTTAAAATATTTGTCTTTCAATTTTTTTACCGCGCCTTGAGGTCTCATGCCCTTCTTTGCTGAGTTTGCCTGTTTCTGAATGTTATTCTTCTTCTTACCGCCTTTTGGCTTAGAAGTAGAAGTCTTTTCAGAAACAAAACATGACCACTCTGCCTAAAGAGAGATTCAGCATCTTGTAGCACTTTTGCAATTTTGTCAAACTATACAACCTTTTGTTCATGTTGTAATTAAGGCAGAAATTGTCAAAACTTTCAGGCAGAGTCCCGAGAATGATATCGACCTAGGATTCCCCATCGATTTTAGCTCCAAGGATCTCCATCTCATTCAGATGACCCATCATCTTGAGAACATGATCCCTTACTGGTGTACCCTCAGCCATTTTTGTGTTCATCAGACATTTCATAGCAAACTGCCTAGCTGCTCTACTCTGATGTCCGAAGTGTTCCTTGAGGTTATACATCATGTCATAAGCTGTGGCCATGGCCTGATGCTGATGTTGCAGTACATTTGACATAGATGCCAGAATGTAACACCGCGCCATCTCATCTGCCTTTTTCACTTTTTATAAGCATCTTTGACCTCTTCATCAGAGTAAGCATCAGGCTTAGGTGGGCATTCCTCAACAAGTACATATTTGTACTCCTCAGCAGTCAGAACAATGTCCAAATTATGTTTTCAGTCAATATAATTAGGTCCAGTAAGTTTGCTTTCTTTAAGAATCACCATAAGTGGACTGAAAGAACCCATTTTTAAAATCCTGAGAATCACACAAATAAAATTATGTAGGGCAAAAAAACTTTTTGAATTAATTAAATATTGATTCCCTCAAAACAATAATAACAAATTCACCAACACCTTGAACACCATGAATTTAGCATGCCACGATAGTGTGGACGTATACAAATTCAACTTTGTTCAAGTAGGTTTTTCTTATTAATTTTACTATCATGTCAACATAAATTTATGACAAATAAAATTAATATGTTGGTCTTGCTCTAGTCATACAAATAATAGCAGTGACTCCGATGGGGAGGATACTATTATTTGTATCTAAGTGTATACCATTACTTAATACTAAGTCCATTACCTTGTAATGAGTTCCTTCAGATTGAGAAGTGAACACATACTAGGTAACTTTCTACAATTATCCCTAAGAAAGTTTGTACTGGTGATCCATAATTATACTCATCCGATATGGAGGGAGGCACTAAAGCCAACGCACAAGTATAATTACATCACCTACAAACCAGTAATGGAGACCATAGGATTTATACTAAATAAATATCCTCTCCCACATAGTTATTTAACAATGATAATTTTCTACTAGTTGATATTATGTCCATGTTGTCCAGTATTAATGTAGGCCTAGTTTTTCAAAAAAATATTCACACAATAATAAATATGCATAATCAGAAAAAGTAAAATGACAACAAATAAGAGAAAAATATCCAACTATTATGGTCATCTTTCCTGCTCCGTCCTCAACTATCCGAATTCAAAATCTGACGCTGCGCAGATCTAAAATCATCTATCTGCCTCTGGACTGCTTAAAACCAGCATCTCGTCCGACGTCAGAAACAGCCACCACCGCCATCACGATTGATTAAAAATAATTAAAATTACATCAATCCTATACCTCCCGAAAGAATTCACACATAATCTAGATTAAAAAATTCAAATAATAAGCACGATCAACCTTCGTGATTTTAATTACATCCACAGCAACAACAACATCCACGACATGTCCGTAGTTTAAACAACATAATCAAAAACATGCATTAGACCATAATAGTTAGATCTAAGATGCTTCTACATCTACCGACTATTACACAGCGCAGGTTTTATTAGACAACATGGACGTATCAATCAATACGCAGATCCAAAGTGGCTCTGATACCAATTGATGGAACTGGGGATTCCCTTGACCCTTACTTTGGTGTGCGTATTGATCGATAGAAAGTTAAACAGATTTAATACGTGTTCTAACCCTTCGTAGGCGGAAACTAGGGTTCACGAATTATACCTGCGATGGAAAGAAGATAAGTAATTCCTGGCAATCTCGAGCGGACGACCCCAAGATCTTCTGCACGTATTCCTTCCTCGAGTTGGACGTCGTATGGGCGATGATCTTCTAACCTTTTTTTTCTCCTTGGCAGCCCTCTATTTCTCTCCTTACGTGAATCACGAATTTAGAGAAAGCTTCATATTTCTGATTAGTTATCTGGCGGCCAGAGAATAGAAGGGATATATAGGCTATGGCAGGGACCATGAGGAGAAATTAGGGTTAGGCCTCCTAACGGATCTGGATATCCCGTGTTCAGCCCGAACACACAATCCAGACCCATTAACAATAGCTCGGTCCACTAATAAGCTATTGCTGCACTACCTCCCTAATCCCAAATTATGTTTGTGGGCTCCTTTTATTATATGCTCGTTTGGCTCTCTATGTTAAGATATCGTATGTCCGTCGATCAAATTAAGTTACTGACAACTATAATGATTCGACATCTTTTATCCTTAAGTAATCTTTTATCCTTAAGTAGTACCGCTCAACTTTATTTGTCATGTCAGATATAATCCACCTGCAGGGTTTACATGACAATCCTTATGAGCTCCTTAAGGAGACATTATCAATCCGATGTATCAAAACATGGATTCCATTTATAATCAACAGTCCATCATACATACAATGTTATTACCCAATTCATAGAGGTTGTTGATCCATAATAAATCTCACTTTTTCATGAGTCAAAATAATACACACTACATATACATGTCTGTTATTATATCCGAATTAAGAGCACAAGCATCCATAATAATAGAGGTGTTTGTTCTCTTATGTAGTCAGTACAAAGAGAACCACCTCAAGTGGTCCTGTTCAATACACATAAAGTGTACTAGTGTAAACCTATAGTCAAGATAGACCAATATCAGATTACACTACAACCTTTCCAATAGATTGTCCAAGTCCATCTAGGTTGTGAACTATTTATATACTCCATAGAAAACTGATAATATGATCTTTTATGTGACACCACACACCATATTATCTACAATATAGAATATCTGACATTTGTATTAATACTTGCAACAAATACAAAATGCAAACATTTGCCTATATGATTCTCATTCAAAATTTAAGGAAATAAGGTTACTACAAAAGTGATATTTTTAGTATATAACCCTAACAACATCGTCGTGTCTGTGTGTGACACGACTCACGTGTCAGTCGAAGAAAATCGACAGTGCCAGTGTAGTGAAAAATCAGTGCGATCGAGATTTCTCTCGATCCACTCGACGAGATTGCCTCAAACTTTGTGTGTGTGCTGTCAGTTTTGCCCGCACCCACACACCAAATTTCAGGTGTCGGGGTACCATGTTGTGTCCGCTAGGACACACGATCAGCAAGGCACCGAACACACTGCTCGTGCTGCGTGTCCATGTCAATTTTGGACACGGATACGACATGAAAGTATGCTCAGTGATACATACATACATATAGATCTACAATTTTTTAAAATTAGTTTTTGAAAATAGCAATAAAAACTTCATTGAGGCATTTCGTCAAACACAAAGACCTAGTGACTGATACGTGCCCGATACGGACACCAAACCAATTTCGTTTCCTACCAAACTTCACCTATAGCTAGGGGACACCTAGATGGATGCTTCTATGAAAAGAAAATGGAGATTTGAATCAATTTAAGGGATTTTACCTATTAAAAGATCTCAATCAAAAAGCCCCAAAATGAGAAGTCCTCCTCCAATGGCCAAGTGAGCTCCAAACCTAACAAGCAAGCTCCCTTCAACCTCTACTCCAGAAATGACCTCCAATGCAAGTGAGTGGGATCAATTTGGTGGAGGAATGGAGAGATTTGATGATTTGGGGAAGAACTATTAGGGTTTCTAAAGGAGGATTTCTAAAGGAGGCAAGTGAGTGTTAAGAGGCATTATATAGGGGTGTTGGGGTCTCCATATAGCTGCCATAGCATGGTTAGGGTTAGGGTTTGGACATGGAGAAAGGCTATGGGCTCTCTAGCAATCAATTCTAAGTCTCAACTTAAGGCCCAAGCCAATTCTAGGCTAAAGCTAATAAAATTTCTAACTTACAAATATCTAGATATTCTCTAACTTAGTTATTAAGTCTCTAACATTCTAACTAAACCTCCATGAACATCACTAACATCTAGGTTAGGTCAAAACTAGGTTAGTCTCTAATAAAAAGATTAGCACCATAATAGCCAATCAAAATTCATTTTTCATTTAAAGTCAAAAATGACCAAAATATCCTTAGGCAAAAATGTAGAAATAAATCACCCTAATCACATGGTTAGGTTCCCATGGTCATGGTTAGTCTCTAGGTCAAGTAGTATCTAGGGTTTCACTAGCAAAACACCAAAATTACAAATCACCAATTAAAATAGTTTTAAAAGAATTAAAAATTATCAAAAATTATAACATGATTTAAATCTCATTATTAAAAGACTAAAATTACAAAAGTTCAACGGATAGTGCAAGATTGATTTTAACCACGACTTAACCTCTAAAGATAATTATTACGGTAGATGACTTTAACAACGGTTGAGTTTTTGAGTGCCAGATGACTAGAAATTATGGCACGGATAGTGCACTGGCATACTTTGACTAGTGTTTGGCCATAGTAGGGAAATGCCAAGCAATAAGTGTGTCCTAACTAGAAAAACCAGGCCAAGTTGCGACTTAACCTCTAAAGGCGTTTTAATTATTTATTATTTAGATTATTGACTTCTAGGAAACCCAGTTGTACCAAACTAGCCCGGACAAGACTTGGACCAAGCCCAAGCCCATGTAGTTAGGTAGTGCATCTCAGGACGCTCTGTAGAGATGTTAGGTGCGAAAATCAGTCAGTGTGGATATATTATATGTGTATGCATATACTTCATATTTTAATTGGAGATTGACATATATTCATATGTATTTGTTAAATCTATAATGCAGGTGTTATTGGCAATTTAGGATACTTGTTATGTTTTATATATACCATAAATATGAGAGCATACAATATTTTATACACACTAGAGCATATATAAATTGAGTATATAACTATTTGTATAGTGCATATATAGATATTTATAAATAAGACTTTATTAATAAGAATTTTAGATATGTTAGAATTATTCTTGTAGATATATCTTGTATATATAAATACTGCTCGGATGATTTTTGGAATTATTAGTCTCTGTATATAAAGACATGTATAAAGGAAATACATATATAGAGATATATGCAAGTATATATATATATATATATATATATATATATATATATATATATATATATATATATATATATATATATATATATATATATATATATATATATAATAGAATAGTAAAAGAAAACCTAAACTAAACCCCCACAAGCAAAATCGATCCCAACCCAGCCCAACTTCCCACAAAGCAGCCCAAAGCCGATCCCCCTTATGGAATATATATATATATATATATATATATATATATATATATATATATATATATATATATAAATATATATATATATATATATATATATATATATATATATGAATGAGAGACAGGGAGGAGTTCGACAGCAAAAAAACCCTAAACCCACTCCTCCGGTGACCACGATCGACGTGCCACCCTTCCCAATGCCTGGGCGGCCTCCCCACGACCGTGCGTCGCCGCGCGAGTCGCTGGACGGCGACTGAAACCCGCACTCATGCGGTCAGCGCAACGGTAAGAGCAGCAGCAGCGAACAGAACAGGGCAACTTTGCGACGACTTTCCCGCTGTCACGACCCACACCCTGAAGAGGGGCACGAGCACGTGGTTAGGTCCAGCCTACGCCGCAAAATTGGCGGTAGAACGCTGTATATAGGGTCTGTAAATACTACGTCCTAAACAGATAAAAGTACCTGTACAGTATATACACTCCGAATGGAGGTGACATAGCAATACAGTCTCAATCACAAATGTAAAACTAAGGTAGATAGTACGGAAAGGAAATATGATAGATGAAGCAGGAAATAAGTTTAAGATCCACACAAGTCCTGAGCTATACACAACATCACAGAGTCACAAAAAATATATATAACTACTACAGTCTGAAAAGTACTAGCTGGCTCGCAGGCCAGACAAACCTAACTAAGCTATACTACTCAGGGTGAGCAAAGTCTAGTGGCTCTACTAATAAGCCACGGTCCAGGTCTACTCCGTCAGACTCGACCCCATAATAGGTCGGGCAATCAGCCTCAGTATCATCTGTAATATATCAACGGTATCCTGTCAGGAAAATGAGCAAGTACAAACACCAACAGCAGTTCCATGTGAATTAACAAATACTATAAGAGACAGTATAATGAAATACAAGACAAAGACATAGGCGACTTGGGAACCATTCGAAAGCCGAGTTACAACCCTTGAACTAAACAAGGACCGGGATTGTAACCCTTCTTTCAAACAGGACTTAGTCTCAAAGAGGGTATAGTATAAAGGCAGGTAGAGCATGTGAGTAATGGAAATAGCATGGTGAGAAGTACAGAAAGTAAAGATGAACTGGATATAAGATACGACAATAAATGTAAAATGTGATTTGAATTATTAGAGCGTATATGATCGGCTAGGGAGTCATGGTAGGGTTATCCACCTGGCCCGGCAATCCGCGGTAACCTCAACGGACAATCATGCCGGCCAACCTGGATAACCTGGACATGGGTATCTGCTACACCCTACGTAAGGTGAGGGTGGCGCTAGCAAAATAGTGATAGGAAGGCTTTGATCACATAACCCCTAATAATTCCCCCATCCCCGAATAGTATCACGGATCCGGACATGGCACGTCATAACATGGATTCAAAAGCAGGTGATCAGCCCACTCCCAAATCGATGTCTATATAAGTATGTGAAACATGGATATCACACACCGACATACCAAGGAAAATCCAGGAATATCATCTCATGACAGGATCCGACGTATACTAGTCCGTGAACCGTCGTATCGGGAATCATGTAAGACACTACAACTGAATCGGATATAGTAGATATCAAGATAATAAAAACTATCAGTAAATGTACTCGCCTGTGGTCCTGAGCTGATAAGGTGAACAGACGCTCAGAGTAATCACAGACCTAAAATAAGATACTATGAGTCAAACAGAATTTTATACTGAAAAGAAAACTAATTTAAGTCATGAATGCAAGTCTAAGTCAAAACTAGGTCAATCTAGGTCAAACTGAGTCATACTAGGTCATACTAGGTTACTGGGAGTCAATCCAAGTCAAACTAGGTCAAACGGGGTCAAAGGTTGACTTACAGTAGGCTTTTGGTCAACTGGTCAACCCTGGTCAACTCTGGTCAACTCTGGTCAACTCTAGGTCAAACTAGTCTAATGTTGATCAACTGTTGACTTTCAGTCAACTGGTCAACTCTGGTTTGGTTTTGGTCAAATCTGGTCGCTTAAAGGCTAAGTTTGACTCTCGGTTGACTTTTGTTGACTTTTGGTCAAAATGGTCAACCGAAGTCAAAACTAGTCTAGGAGCACCATATTTGATCATTACCAACCAAGGGAACCAGGTTCTAACCATATCTTAGACTCTAAACTCAAATACCCTATTTCTAGGTAAAACCTACATTACCCTTACCAAGGTAAATCCCAATACCTTGCCCAATACAAAGGAAACTCCGCTAATACCCAAGATACTAGCCTAGGCTCCTTAGGGTAGCTAGATACTATCCTATCTAAGGGTTACCTACTAAGATACATAGGTTTCCTAGATATCTAACCCATCTTAGAACACATGTTGATCATTTACCCATTACCTTACCTTTACCCTTGTACCATTCTCATATGTACCCAAACACTCACATACACACCAACTCACTCACTCTCTCACTCACACATGGTCACATATAGGCTCTACCTATAGGTTCACAATAGGCTAACACCTATAGGCTACTAGCTAGCTTCTATAGGCTCACACACATATGGTATATAGCTACATATATATATATATACTCACCTATATACCCATATCTAGACACACACACATAGCTCCTAACACACTCACACATATCTCACAAACACACACACCCATAGGCTGAAATAGTGGACTGAAATGGACTGTTTTGGACATGCAGTTGGACTGCTTGTATAGTGGTTTGGGGTGTCAAGTTGAAGGCTGATTTGGGGCTAATAAAGACAAGTTTTGGACTGGTTTTGGGCTATGTTTGTAGGCTGAAATAGTGGGGACTTGTAGGCTACCAAGGGGGTGAACTATGGGCTAATTTTTGGGGGCTAACAAGGGCTGTCATGAGGCTGAAATGGTGGGGGGTTTAGGCTGGAATATGAGACAGCCAATGGCAGGTTTGGGGTTGCTAATTGGGGCTGTTTAGGAGACTATTAGGACAGCCATGTGGGGTACTTTAGTGGTTGTTATGGGCTACCAAATGGGGCATGTTAAGGGGTGTTTTAAGGACTGTTTTGGAGGGGCTATGGGGACTATTTTGGAGGGCTGCCAAGGGGGTGTACTGCCCTGGTACTGCTGCTGTTCACAGCTCCTTCCCTCCCCTTCCTATCACTCCTATCCACTCCCTCTATCACTCCCAAGTCCCTCTCTCAAACCCTCTAGTCTCAAACTCTCTAATTCGTTACAACTCTCTATCACTCTCTTAACATATCAATACACATATCAATACCCATTCCCTTGGCCGAATTCCCCCACTACCCAAACACATAAATGAGACACAATATATATATATATATATATATATATATATATATATATATATATATATATATATATATATATATATATATATATATATATATATATATATTACAACTCTCTATCACTCTCTTAACATATCAATACACATATCAATACCCATTCCCTTGGCCGAATTCCCCCACTACCCAAACACATAAATGAGACACAATATATATATATATATATATATATATATATATATATATATATATATAGAGAGAGAGAGAGAGAGAGAGAGAGAGAGAGACTAACATATATAAAATCAATTATATATACAATATATAGATAAACCAATATGATACGATATGATACATTGGAAACACAATCTCTAAACAATAGAAAATATGGAATTAATCTCTAATAAATCATTTAGACAATATAAATATTAAATACAAGTGTCCAAATAGGATTTTTCCCACTAGGACACAACCACAACACAAAGGACACTCCTATGACCTCCAAATGGACACGAAACGTACACAAATGGAGACACAACCATGAGGGTCATTCCTACGGGTTCAAAATATTCCTATATGCATGTAGGGGTGGTTTAGAGAAGAGATTATACCTTCCGGGAGAGAGATTCAAAGGAAAAGCCTTCCGACACGACACCGACACGTAGAGATTCCAAAAGGATACGAACGAGCTCCGAATTCTCCCAAACTTGGCTAGCTTCCTCCTTGGCTTGAGTAGAGAAGGAAAGAAAAAGATTTGGTGGAAGAAATGATGGATTTGGAGATGAAATCAATGGAGTTGTTCTCTAAAATTTGGGGAAGAACATGAGAGAGAAAGGAATGGATAGAATGAAATGAGAGGATGACTCCCCCTTCCATGATGTGGCCGGCCCCCTATAGGATGAGGTGTCCCATTTGGTGAATGTCTAAAATACCCCCCACTTGTTTAAATGAATTAAATTAGGAAAGGCTTTTGGTTGAGGCTAAATTAGTCTAGTTTTTAAATGCTCTAATTAACTAAACATATCCATAAAAATTTACTCTAATACACTATCCAAAAATATTATTATGTGGGCCATGGCTAACTAATGTGTGGGTCCACTAGAGTCAAAACTACCCCGGGTCCTCGTTTCAAGTCGAATTGAGCTGAAATTCGAACCCGACTCAAATAACCCCAAAACAATATTATAAATAAATAAATAATTTCAAAAATATTTAGAAAATACAAAATGACAAAAATACTCCTATTTCTGAAAACTGGGGGTGACAAATCTATCCACCTTAAAAAATTTCGTCCTCGAAATTAAAACCAAACAATAGTAAAATATCAAAATCACAAGTCATGGCTTAAAATTAAAATGATAAAATCTCAAAATCAAAGCATGAATTAAATGACTAAAATTATAAAATTTGAAATTACTCTCAAATAGATGCTATAAGTCTATCCACCTTAAAAGAATTATCCAAAAAAATTAAAATAAGGTAAACACAGAAAAATTATACAAATCGATAATCATATGCGTCTGTCCAATCATCATGATACTCAGAATCTCCGTCATGCCAGTGAGCAAGGCTACGATAATCACAGAGTCCTCAACTATGGTACATACCTCTAGAATTATGGTATTTAAATTTTTTGCATTGTCGCATGCTTGGCAGCGAAAATCTTAAATTCCCACACCCGAAAAATACGTCCATAATCCGACTATATGTCCTCACTATGCCTGCTAGCATGACCCTAGAGGATTCTAAAATCTCATAATCGAGGCGACCTAGCCCATACGGCTTATCTCAGAAGAAAATCACATCACAAGAACATTTTTTTTTATCAAACAATCAAAGAACAGATAGAATCGAATTTCAAGACAGTTTATAAGAAGGCAAATACGGGAAGGAGATTCAAAATATTGGAACCTGCTATCTGCTCTGCTACTGCCTGAGTGGGCTCAACTGTCATGGCGAAAGCTCGCCCCTGCTGGCCTCCTCTAGCCTACTGCACTCCGTCCTGGCCTCTTCGGATGGCAATCCCTCAGCTGGTGGTCGGGCGCCCCACAGTATAGGCATACGTCCAACCTCTTCCTACAGGCATCTCGAATGTGTCCCTACTTCCCACAGAAAGTGCACTGAGTAGCCTGCCTCTGGCCCCGTCCCTGGTGCTGCTGGACACGCGCTGGTGCCTACTGAAACTGTAACTGAGGCTGCTGCTGAAACTGCCTCTGCTGGAAATGAGGCGCCGATCCCGCACTCGAGCTAGCTCCGAGAAGGTCACTGCCCCTCTTCGGCTTGAGGCCGAAGTCCTCCTTTGCAATCTGTGCCTCCATCAGGATCTGCTCGAAGGTCGTGTCACGTCTCGCAGTGGTACGAGTGCGCACTGCATGTATAAGACCCCTCCGGAACTTTCGGGCCTTGCATCCCTCATCCTGGATCAGACTGAGTGCAAAACTGCTCAGGCGGAAGAACTCCGTTGCGTACTCATCTACCGACGAGTTCCCCTGCACCAAACTGGCAAAGTGTCCCTCCAAAGATGTCAAGGCTACATCCGGGTAGAACTTCTCCTTAAAGAGCTTCCTGAAGTCCTTCTAAGTCAAACCTCTCACTGACGCACGCGGATCCGTACGAAACCAAGTCAAAGCTATATCGAAAAATTGGCTCGCTTCAGACGTCACCCAAAGTCCTCTCGGGACCTCTACCAACTCTAGACTCCGCTGGACATCCTCCAACCAGTCGTCCGCGTATAGGATACCCTCGGTACCCTTGAACTCCCTCGGTCTTATCTTTCTGAAGTCTAGGTGCGTACCGGGCCTCCCCTGACCCTGCTGCTGAACTGGTGCTCCCTGAACTGCACCCGGTGTACCCCTCTCTACTGCTGCCATCGCCAGCTAATGGGAGTTCTCTATGGTCTGTCGCATCACCTCTGTCTGGCGGTGCTGTGCCTCAGCCTGTCCTCTCTGTGTCTGCAATATCTGCTGCAGAAGGGTCATCATCCCCTGAGTATCTGTCGGTAGCGGAGGCAGCGGTGGGAGAATATCAGGAATGACCATAGACGGTCCCGCTGCTGGAGGTGGAAGACCTTCTGGAACCGTCGCTGCTGCTGCTTCCGCCTGAAGGACAGGGACTGAGGTGGCAGCTCCCTCAGATGTAGCTCCCGCAGCCAGAGATGGAAGACCTCCTGGATCGGACCTCTATGGAACTGAACTAGGCCCTGCTGCCTGAGAACGAGTCACCGTCATCCTGAAGACGAATTGAACCCAAGAGATCAATATGGCACAAGATAAGATATTATCAAAGGAGGACAATTGAATTCAAATGCAAGAAGAGTTGTCATGGAAATCAAAAGATCAGAAATTTCCTAAAATGTGATTGAGTAACTCCTATCATACCCTAGATCCTACGTCCTAGTCGCAGGCTCGTAATTAGCACTCTAAGTCGAGCACCATTACGAGATCGCACTAATTGCGACTCTGACCTGCATGGGCCACCACAAAAACGTGTCACGACCCGCACCCTGAAGAAGGACACGAGCACGTGGTTACGTCCAGCCTACGCCGCAAAATCGACAGTAGAACGCTGTATATAGGGTCTGTAAATACTACGTCCTAAACAGATAAAGGTACCTGTACAGTATATACACTCCGAATGGAGGTGACATAGCAATACAGTCTCAATCACAAATATAAAACTAAGGTAGATAGTACGAAAAAAAAATATGATAGATGAAGCAGGAAATAAGTTTAAGATCCATACAAGTCCAGAGCTATACACAACATCACAGAGTCACAGAAAATATATATAACTACTACAGTCTGAAAAGTACTAGCTGGCTCGCAGGCCAGGCAAACCTAACTAAGCTATACTACTCAGAGTGAGCAAAGTCTAGCGGCTCTACTAATAAGCCACGGTCCAGGTCTACTCCGTCAGACTCGACCCCATAATAGGTCGGGCAATCAGCCTCAGTATCATCTGTAATATATCAACGGTATCCTGTCAAAAAAATGAGCAAGTACAAACACCAACAGCAGTTCCATGTGAATTGAAAAATACTATAAGAGACAGTATAATGAAATACAAGACAAAGATATAGGCGACTTGGGAACCATTCGAAAGTCGAGTTACAACCCTTGAACTAAATAAGGACCGGGGTTGTAACCCTTCTTTCAAACAGGACTTAGTCTCAAACAGGGTATAGTATAAAGGCAGGTAGAGCATGTGAGTAATAAAAATAGCATGGTGAGAAGTACAGAAAGTAAAGCTGAACTGGATATAAGATACGACAATAAATGTAAAATATGATTTGAATTATTAGAGCGATATGTGATCGGCTAGGAAGTCATGGTAGGGTTATCCACCTGGCCTGACAATTCGCGGTAACCTCAACGGAGAGTCATGCCGGCCAACCTGGATAACCTGGACATGGGGTATCTGCTACACCCTACGTGAGGTGAGGGTGGCGCTAGCAAAATAGTGACAGGAAGGCTTTGATCACATAACCCCTAATAATTTCCCTATCCCCGAATAGTATCACGGATTCGGACATGGCACGTCATGACATGGATTCAAAAGCAGTTGATCAGCCCACTCCCAAATCGATGTCTATATAAGTACGTGAAACATGGATATCACACACCAACATACCAAGGAAAATCCAGGAATAACATCTCATGACAGGATCCGACGTATACTAGTCCGTGAACCGTCATGTCGGATATTATGTAAGACACTACAACTGAATCAGATATAGTAGATATCAAGACAATGAAAACTATCAGTGAATGTACTCGCCTGTGGTCCTGAGCTGATAAGGTGAACAGGCGCTCAGAGTAATCACAGACCTAAAATAAGATATTATGAGTCAAACAGGATTTTATACTGAAAAGGAAACTAATTTAAGTCATGAATGCAAGTCTAAGTCAAAACTAGGTTAATCTAGGTCAAACTGAGTCATACTAGGTCATACTAGATCACTGGGAGTCAATCCAAGTCAAACTAGGTCAAACGGGGTTAAAGGTTGACTTACAGTTGACTTTTGGTCAACTGGTCAACCCTGGTCAACTCTGGTCAACTCTGGTCAACTCTAGGTCAAACTAGTCTAATGTTGACCAACTGTTGACTTTCAGTCAACTGGTCAACTCTGGTTTGGTTTCGGTCAAATCTGGTCGCTTAAAGGCTAAGTTTGACTCTCGGTTGACTTTTGTTGACTTTTGGTCAAAATGGTCAACCGAAGTCAAAACTAGTCTAGGAGCACCATATTTGATCATTATCAATCAAGGGAACCAAGTTCTAACCATATCTTAGACTCTAAACTCAAATACCCTATTTCTAGGTAAAACCTACATTACCCTTACCAAGGTAAATCCCGATACCTTACCCAATACAAAGGAAACCCCGCTAATACCCAAGATACTAGCCTAGGCTCCTTAGGGTAGCTAGATACTATCCTATCTAAGGGTTACCTACCAAGATACATAGGTTTCCTAGATATCTAACCCATCTTAGAACACTTGTTGGTCATTTACCCATTACCTTACCTTTACCCTTGTACCATTCTCACATGTACCCAAACACTCACATACACACCAACTCACTCACTCTCTCACTCACACATGGTCACATATAGGCTCTACCTATAGGTTCACAATAGGCTAACACCTATAGGCTACTAGCTAGCTTCTATAGCTCACACACATATGGTATATAGCTACATATATATATACTCACCTATATACCCATATCTAGACACACACACATAGCTCCTAACATACTCACATATATCTCACAAACACACACACCCATAGGCTGAAATAGTGGACTAAAATGGACTGTTTTGGACAGGAAGTTGGACTGGTTGTATAGTGGTTTGGGGTGTCAAGTTGAAGGCTGATTTGGGGCTAATAAAGACAAGTTTTGGACTGGTTTTGGGCTATGTTTGTAGGCTGAAATAGTGGGGACTTGTAGGCTACCAAGGGGGTGAACTATGGGCTGATTTTTGGGGGCTAACAAGGGATGTCATGAGGCTGAAATGGTGGGGTGTTTAGGCTGGAATATGGGACAGCCAATGGCAGGTTTGGGGTTGCTAATTGGGGCTATTTAGGAGACTGTTAGGACAGCCATGTGGGGTGTTTTAGTAGTCGTTATGGGCTACCAAATGGGGCAGGTTAAGGGGTGTTTTAAGGACAGTTTTGGAGGGGCTATGGGGAGTGTTTTGGAGGGCGGCCAAGGGGGTGTACTACCCTGGTACTGCTGTTGTTCACAACTCCTTCCCTCCCCTTCCTATCACTCCTATCCACTCCCTCTATCACTCCCAAGTCCCTCTCTCAAACCCTCCAGTCTCAAACTCTCTAATTCCTCACAACTCTCTATCACTCTCTCAACATATCAATACACATATCAATACCCATTCCCTTGGCCGAATTCCCTCACTACCCAAACACATAAATGAGACACAATATCACATCTATATACATATATATATATATATATATATATAGAGAGAGAGAGAGACTAACATATATAAAATCAATTATATATACAATATATAGATAAACCAATATGATACGATATGATACATTGGAAACACAATCTCTAAACAATAGAAAATCTGGAATTAATCTCTAATAAATCATTTAGACAATATAAATATTAAATACAAGTGTCCAAATAGGATTTTTCCCACTAGGACACAACCATAACACAAAGGACACTCCTATGACCTCCACATAGACACGAAACGGACACAAATGGAGACACAACCATGGAGATCATTCCTATGGGTTCAAAATATTCCTATATGCATGTAGGGATGGTTTAGAGAAGAGATTATACCTTTCGGGAGAGAGATTCAAAGGAAAAGCCTTCCGACACGACACCGACACGTAGAGATTCCAAAAGGACACGAACGAGCTCCGAATCCTCCCAAACTTGGCTAGCTTCCTCCTTGGCTTGAGTAGGGAAGGAAAGAAGAAGATTTGGTGGAAGAAATGATGGATTTGGAGATGAAATCAATGGAGTTGTTCTCTAAAATTTGGGAAAGAACATGAGAGAGAAAGGAATGGATAGAATAAAATGAGAGGATGACTCCCCCCTTCCATGATGTGGCCGGCCCCCTATAGGATGAGGTGTCCCATTTGGTGAATGTCTAAAATACCCCCCACTTGTTTAAATGAATTAAATTAGGAAAGGCTTTTGGTTGAGGCTAAATTAGTCTAGTTTTTAAATGCTCTAGTTAACTAAACCTATCCATAAAAATTTACTCTAACACACTAACCAAAAATATTATTATGTGGGCCATGGCTAACTAATGTGTGGGTCCACTAGAGTCAAAACTACCCCGGATCCCCGTTTCAAGTCGGATTGAGCTGAAATTCGAACCCGACTCAAATAACCCCAAAACAATATTATAAATAAATAAATAATTTCAAAAATATTCAAAAAATACAAAATGACAAAAACACCCCTGTTTCTGAAAACTGGGGGTGACACCCGCCACCCCGCTTCGCCATTTCCCGAACCACTTGCACTAGTAAGTAGGCAACCCATACTTCTTTAAATTCCTTCAAATAGGTTTAACTGTCATACGCTAGATTACCCAAGAAATTGAACCAAAGTTCGGTAAAAATCTGTTCGAGAATAGAGTAAACAAGGCAGCCCCGACCCCATTTTGGAAGACCAAAATTGGTCGATCCATTGAGAAATCTAGGAAAGTAAAAGAAGACAACCCTAGACAATCTATAGGAGATGGAAATCCAATAATTAGTTTATTTATTTGCTTATTATATTCTGTTTTAAATTAGATAAAAGTTAGACAAAAATTTGTTTTCAAAACCCCGAAAAACCTTCGATACGACGTGCGTCCTGCCAATCCGGGCAACGTGGTCGCGAACCGAAAGCATCAAAAGGTGCGTATCGGCTTCGTAGACGTGTGGGCTTTGACAGAATTCAAATTGGTTGCGCGTGCGCGACGAATTTGATGCGTATCCGTCGAAATTCACCGTATCGGCCTCTTTGCAAATTTTTCAATTACTTTGTGCACGTTCGTCAAATCGAGACGAAACTTGTGCCAACAGGACTGTATCATTTTTATGGTCCTGTATGCCAAGTTTGGTCCGATTCTGAGACAGTTGATCGGATCGCCGTTTTGCGGGTCCCACGATCCGACTCAACGAGCGATTTTGTGCACGGCCCGCCGAAATCCAACTTTGGACATACGGTTGGGTTCGTATCAAAAAATCGGACCTGTAGACATATAGTTTGATAACTTTAAAGACCTTAAACTTTGGCATGCTTTTCGGTGCAAAACGGGTCTAACGGCGGACACCGTTTTGACCCAAAATTACCGTTTTGCTCCTGTGTCCAGAATTGAACTTAAGGACAAGCAATTCTAGTTAATTTGACTATTTTGAAAATATTGGTAATGTTTATTTCAGCATCCAGAGACTTTTGCATGTGATTGACTTTAGTGACTCATCTGAGTGGTTGTACTATTAGTTTCACCAACACAGGACCTCAAGCGAGTACATCTCTGATAGTTTTCATATTTGATTATCTCTATGAATCATGTACGTAGTAGTGTTTTATATTGATATTTTATTGGTTCTTGACACGATGTTATACGAGATAATAGTATGGATTCTTTACATGTTGTTCGTGACCAATCTTTTACCGTATTTGTGACCTGTTTGGATCCATGAGTACTAGTCGGGCGGGAAAATACTCTAGACATGTAAACAAACCCAAAATTATTCGTGCCTAATAGCAGTCGCACACTTCACGTGCGGGGTGCCGGATTTACCCTTAGCCGTTTACATGTCGAAGTAGTATTTCAACTCACTAGATAGATATAGTTTCTGGTTCTACAGTATACATTGCTAGCTATATGTCTACTCTGTTTTGGTACTCTCTTGTCATTTTTACCATGCTCAGTTTTTGCCATGATTTCATGTTTATCTTTTCGTCGTGTATTTCATTACTAGTTACAGATTTATGGATTTTGTCATTTATTGAATATGTTGTGAGAATGTACTCGTTCAATTCCTGACTGGAAACCAAAATTTTCTAGGTTAGCTGTGGCTTCACTTAGCATTGGGAGATACGGGTGTACTTGCAGACCAAAACCTAAAAATTAGATAGAAGTGATATCATTTTCATTGCTTGTACGAACTTTGTACTTTTTATTAAATGTAAATCTTGTAATAATTTATAGATTTGATTTAATAATGTGAATGAGCAATAAATGTTGTATTTTATGATTTTGAGCATCTTGGCCGTGACAGCGTTCTACCGTCGACTCTACGACGTAGGCTGGCTTGGACACGTCTCGTATCCGAAAAGCGGGTGCGGATCGTGACAGGGTATTATAGATGTCGACCTAGGGGGTGTGGAGAGAGAGGGTGTGTGAGAGGGGGGTATTTTCAAGGAAAAAATGGGGAGTTATGGTGGTGGGGTGTGTGTGTTTAAAAATAGAGAGAGAGAGAGAGTATGGTGATGTGACATATTGTGTTTGGTGTTTTGTAGGGATAGTTAGTGTTGTGTGTTTGGGTAGGGATGATAGGGGGTGTCATGGTGCTTGGGTTGGGTCCAATTGAGTTGGGTTGGGTCACAATTGAGTCTAATTGGGTCTTAGTAATTAAAATGACTTAAATTAGCCATTTATAATCATGGATAAATAAATAGTACACGGGAACTCAATTGGACGGACCACAAGTGGCATGTGTGTAGTGGACTCAAAATGGGCCGTGTCCATATCTTGGGTCGACTAGTTAGGGTCAAAATGGCGTCTCCAATTCAAGTTGGAAGTAAATGTGACTCAGTGGGATAAATCGAGATTGGGTCAAATGTCAGAAAAGTTTTGCTATAAAAATGAAGCACAAAATAGTGTGTCTGAGTGGGACACGAAGGTCATGGGTGTAGAGTGTCTCGAATAGATCATGCATGACAAGTTGGTTTGAAGAAAATGACTAGTCTTGTGCTCCTAATTTGAAAGTCACGGTAACGTGTCGATGATAATCAAAAATAAAAGTGGAAAATTATTAATAACTTAGAAAATCATAATTAATCATATTAAATTCCTAATCGCTCTAATTAAATCTAATAAAAATTTCAGAGAGCTTACATCTTCAGATCTATTCTTCCTCTTTCCATAATTCGTGCCATTGAGCTATCTCCTAGAGTCACGCCTCCTCCACCTGATTTCTGATAGGTTGAAAAATAGAAGCGATCAAATGAAACGTGAACATTAGCTCCAGAATCCAACCACCAATCATCAGAATGGAAAGAAAGGTTTACTACAGGTTGATAGCTTACAGACCTGAAGGAGCTGGAAGACCCATTCAGAATCATGTTAGTCTCTGGCTTGTCTTTTCCTTTGTAGGTGGTATGGATAGGTTCTTTCTTCCTTTGGAAGCAGTTGATGGCTGTATGGTTAGTTCTACCACACACAAAACAAAATCTTCTTTGATCCTGAGTCTAACCACAGTTCCTAGGTTTCTGAGGTTGATGATGGTGTTGAGGGTTTTGATGATGAGGATTTTGGAAATGAGGGTTGTGGTGATTTGGTTGAAAACTCTGCTTTTTTAAGGAGTTTTTCATGGGTTTGAGATGTGGTTGACCTTGGGTTTGCCATGGCTTTCTACAAGGTTTACCCTAGCTGTGGCATTAGACCTAGCTTTGGCCTTTGCCCTATATTCTTCTTCTGTTCTAAGTTTCTTTAGAGCTTGAGGGTATGTAATGGTTCATTGTAGGAAGAGGAGATCATTTGCCACATTAGACCAAGAAGGAGGAAGTTTGTCTATTAAGCATCCTATTTTATGCTCAGTAGAAATGAAAGTTCCTTTGGTCTGAACCTGTCTAAGGTATTCTTGGAATTCATGAATTTGGTCATTGATAGGTTTGTTATCTACCATGACATATCGGTTGAATGTGGAGGAATTGAATCTATCAATTCCAGCATCATCACAACCATATTCATTTCCAAAGCATCCCAAAGTTCTTTAGCACTTTTATACTCAAAAAAATATGTCGTAGAGTGACTCAGACATAGCGCTTAAGATTCTGTGGAAGCAGTGGTAGTCAATTTCCTTAGGGGTCTTAGGTTTGGAGGAGGATGATGACTTGGATACCCCTACGTCAGACTCAGTCTCATCAGAATCATTTGAGATGGGTGTGGACCCATCAATGGTTGGAATCAGGCCTAAAGTGGTAAGCCAAAATTTTATCTGGCTCTGCCACCTCTTGAAGTAGGTGCCATTGAATTTTGCAGGCTTTGCAGAAAATGTCTCTTCCTTGGCAGACATGTTTTCTAACAAGTCTGTAAAAATTTAAATTTACTCAATAAGATGGCTTAAGCCAAAACTTTAACAATTTAAATAATTTTAGTAATAGACCTTTAAATTTTTAATTTTTTAAGTTTTGAGTTGGGTTAGCTGTTGGGGCCGGATCCCAGCAAACGGTGCTTCACTAGGAAAACTTAAGTACCAGTCGCTTAGACGAATTTTCGTCTTGTTGACAGAAGGGCCATTTTGGCTTGTTCTCAAACAAATCTCAACTTTAGAACTTTAAAGTTAACGAAATTTTATTAAATCAATTAACTGTTTGATTTAGCCTAAATTAAAATATTGAGTAAAAGAGGTTACTCTACTGGTATTGACAAAATGTGCTAGTATGATATTCTTATGAAGATTGTTAATTTAGTACTAGAGATTTACCACATACAAATATTTCTATATTAAGAAATCAATAACTAGAAATGTTATATATCACTAGTAATAACTCATAACAGAGTAGTAAAAGTTTTTAATTTAACAAATCAAATTTGTTAACACTTACAGATTTAGCAAATTTACCATTACAGATTTTGCAAATCAATTTTTCCACTTAACCACTATTCTGTGAATAACCACTATTCTGTGAACAAATTTTCAAATCAAATTTAGCAGTACAGGATAGTAAAGATTTCTAATTTAGCAAATCAAATTTACTACTATAAAATTCTTAACAGTAGCATAAAAGTTGTAGCAAAGACTAGTATGAAATATATATATATGGAGAATTGATATCCTAATAGCAAATTTAATCAACTATGATATTTAATTAGCTTGCTCGACTAGTGCTACAGTAAGAGATGTTTGCTAGTTAGCAAAGACTAGCATGGTTAAGCTAATATGTTTTAATAATTTGTTAACAAAGACTTAGAAATAGTTGTAATAGTGAATTAATCAAAGCTAACTCTTAGATTGTTGGATTTTTTCTTCAAAACTTCGGATTAAAATCTGCAACAAAATGAAATAAATTAAAAGCTATCGGCCTCCGGAGAAGTCGCGCACGTAGCACTGCCCTAAGAGTTAGTTCGGGTCTATGTGCAGATTGAATCCGAACGCCCCTAGTGGTAAAATCTCCGCTTCACCGGAATCTCGTTGCCGCACACGACATCGAGAGAATGACCCTGACTTAGCTCCGCCCAGAGCAACAACAAAGAATAGCATTGATCTTAAGAAGACGAGAATTTCAGAGAGAAAATATTTTCTGTGTAATGGATGAAGGAATGGGACAGAATATATATAGGCATTTTCCAACGTAGGAGAATAATGACAGATTAATGAGCCAATTAAAATGAACGTTACAAAACGTTTTTCAGCAAATGGTTCTTTGAACCTGGACGGAATTTAAAAAGTTTGTATCGATCAGAAGTTTTAGAAATGAGCTAAAAAATCTTTTAGGGTCTCGTTCCGAACCCAAAGAGAAAAATCGAATCGGCATTCGGCGTCTGCAGATGTGGACACGTATCCGTTACGCGCGCCAAACCGATCCGAGCTGGCAGTGCGTGCATGTGGCCTATGGAACTCCCACACATAACTTTTAGGCCTCTTTTCCTTTCCGATGTTTGGGAAAGTGATTCCTTGCTTGGATGGATGGAATCACTTTCCTCATCAATTCCTTGGACACCCAAACATAGGAAAGTAATCACTTTCCTTTCCCAACCCGGAGATTCCACAAACCAAACGAGACCTTAGGGTGCGTTTGATTGCAAGGTGGAAAATATGTGGAAAAGAAATTAATTCCATGGAATTATTTTCCTAGGAAAAAAATTCCATGGAATTTTTTTAAAATTCCATGGAAAACTTAATTTGGGTGTTTGATTGCCATTATTTTCCACGAAAAATAGTTATTTTCCATGGAAAATGATATTTTCCTATGGGTTGGACAAGTTTCATTTTCCACCATTTTATATGAAAATATGGAAAATGATAGTTTTTTGGAAAATAATTTCATGGAAAATATAAGCTATCAAATACTACAATTTGTGAAAAATTTGTGATGGAAATATTTTCCATTGAAAAAAAGCCCAATCAAACACAGCCTTAATGAATCAAAAGAGGGAGTGGTAATATCTACACACATCCCTCCTCTTGGCAAACCGATGTGGGACTAAAGGTTTGATGGAGACTTGAGCTTTTGCTCATAAAGAGCAGCAGCAGCCAACAGTTAGCCACCACACTGCGTCATCGTGCCAGCGCCTCGTCGAGCTTACGTTGCATGCCGCACATAATGAACCATGCTTGTCCGTCCCCCATTAGAAAAAATTTCCACTGAAGAATAGAAGAAAAGCTCCACGCTAAAAAAAATGCAAAAATTTTATTTGTCTTCCAAAATTTTTTAATTTTTTTCACTAAAGAGTAAAAGAAATGCTCCATGCAAAAAAAAAATGCAAAAATACAATTAGTTTTCTAAATTTTTTTAGGTGATACCATCTCCCATTATGTAGCATATGACATGGCAGCAGACATGACAAAATTTAACACTAAAATTAATATTAAATTAGCATGAACATTAATATTAATATTAACTTTAATATGGACATTAAAATTAAAATTAGGGATTTTTTGACTTTCATCCCATTTATTGACATGAATTTGTACTTATATCCCACTTTTTAATTTTATTTGACTTGCATCCTACTTTTTGTCATGAAAGATATTTTTCATTACTAAACGAATATTTTTTGTGACAAAATGAATATTTTTCGTGACAAAAAGTAGGATGTAAGTCTAATAAAATTTAAAAGTATAATGTAAGTACAAATTCATATTAATAAGTGGGATGAAAGTCAAAAAATCCCTTAAAATTAATATTAACAATAAAAAATTTTGAGTTAAAATTTATCCTATCAGTTGTTAACTTTTATGTCACATGCCACGTAATGGAAGATGAATGTTACATAACGTTATAGAAGAAAAGCTCCATTCATGCTGAACCGGCCGGACTCACTGTTTTTCAGGTTTGAGTTTGGGCTTGGTTTGGATTTAGAAATTTTCGGTCCGGACTCGTCTGATCCATCTCCACCTCCAGTCAAGCCTTCTCAACACTGGACCCCTGGTCCGGCCCGACACACACCTTGAATCTTAGATATACAAAACCCACATTGTTTCTGTTTGAAATTTTTTTGAGAATTTTTAACTTTCATCCCACTTGTTAATATGAATTTGTACTTACATCTTACTTTTTAAATTTATTGGACTTACATCCCATTTTTTGTCACGAAAAATATTTGTTTTGTCACGAAAAATACTTTTAGTGACAAAAAATGGAATGTAAGTCTAAAAAAATTAAAAAGTGGGATATAAGTACAAATGTATATTAATAAGTGGTATGAAAGTAAAAAAAAAAATCCCAAATTTCTTCATAGACCTTTCCTTCCGCAAGTGTCACTCCAAGGACAATCCCCGGACTCCCATTCCTACCAATTCTAAAGATCCAGTCCTCTCACGACAAAAATTCGCTCCAAGCCAAAGTCCGTGCCCCCATGTCGAATTGTATAGCCCCATGGGCGAATTCTTGGACCCCTCTATTCGCGGCATCGAAGAATTCGCCACGGCGGAGACAGTTGGAAATCTCGATCGCGAAGGCTTGGGGTTCGGGTGCGTCGTCCGAGATGAAGTTCATCTGCACTTGTGCCGCGCCGCCGATGAGTCGGGAGGACGGGGTCTCCTCAGCCGTCGATAGAAGCGTAAGAAAGCTTCAATCTTTTTATTCCTCCTTGTTGTCATTTTTCAATTCAAGTAATGCCCATTAAGTGTTTGATAATAAGCCTCACTGAGTATGTGTAGGTGCTGATATTGGCGCGAGCAATTGTTCTTTCCAACTAAAATATATAATGAAAACAATGCGTTTATTTAGGAAGCCACTGTCGCCGGTGCTTCGGAAGCACGAACACTCCAAAAATTTAGACCGTGTCGTATCAGACACGTATTGTACACATCCCGGACACTCCAAAATACACTGGACAAACCAAAATAGGTTCCATGTCTGTGTCCTACCGCGTCGTATCCATTTCGTGCAACATAGTATCTTAAAGCTGCCAGTGGATTCTAAACTTAAATACCATCAACTAAGCTTTTGCAAATTTCTATGATGAACTATTTTTATTAGTGATATGGTAGCGGAGTGTTAACATTCAAAAACTTGCACTTAACTACCTGATGTCAATCACTTTAATGGCCATGCTTTGTGACTAATTTTGGACCATTTACCCTTCAACCAAGATAATACCAAAATTGTCTTTGTTCTTCTCTAAGCTCTCTTTCTGATCCACATATTTAAAAACGTAAGCCTGGCAACAATTTCCTTCCCTCCACCCCCCATGCATGCAAGTCTGCTGCAGATGCATATATATATATATATATATATATATATATATATATATATATATATATATATATAAAGAGAGAGAGAGAGAGAGAGAGAGAGAGACCGGTGTAAGAGTTTTATTCTTACACCAATCCTAAGCCATTGATTAGAAGTTGATCCAACGATAATTAGTTTATATATCCCAATCAAATACACAATCTGATGATTATTCTTTTCATGTGCCTATGGAAGGAATCTCATCCGTAATCAGAACCAATTTAACAAGTCAAACAATTGTAAACTTCTAAAGTCCAAAACAACTAATTATCCTTCCCGAGAGTCGGACACCTGTTTTCGTGAAGAAGATAGCCAGCAACAAACACACAATCCACCACATTGCATATCTACTGTTTTAAATAGATCTCAAATATCTTGTCCTATTGCTTCTCGTTCTGGCTTCCACAGCACATATCCCACCTCCTCCGATTTAGCCAAACATTGTGAAGTACTAGTGGAGTAGCACTTCGAAAACTACTTTTTGAACGCTTCATGCGTTGTGGTTTTCTTCTGGCATCCTATGGTGAAGGTCGTGCTCTTTGACGGTCTCCAAAACCTTGTGGATTGTCCGGTCCGTGTCAGAAGTCCTTGCAACTGGAACAATAAGTTCACCGCTACTGTCTAAATTTTATTAAAATTGGCGGATGGTTTTGTAGCAAATTCGGTGTATTCAAGAAGATATGATCTGCGATGTTTGTTGACCGAAGTAATGCTACTCGAAGTAGACATTGATGTTGTCGGCAATTTGGACGAGCTTCTGTTCGAGTATTTGACTTGCTCCAGCTCGTCGGAATTTTCAATCTCTCTTGTTAATATTTTAATAAGAAAATAACATAAACTTTATATTTCTAATCGTTCAATAAAAAAAATAACAAAAAGTTTATAAAGTATATGGATGGATGTTGTAGACAATGAAACGGTAAAAGTGAAGAAAGTTTCTTCTCGAAGTCTGTGATTTATTTTGGTATCAATAGAGAAGGATGAAATAAAGAAAAAGAAATGTGTCAAGTAAGTATAGGATAGAAAAGACCAATTAGTTGGGGAGAGATTCTCATAATAACATGAATTTATAATTTGATTGGAATAATTAGACTAATCGCCATTGGATTAACTTCTAATCAATGATGTAGGATTGGTGTAAGAATAAAACTCTTACACGGGTGTCAATTGATCCTGAATATATATATATATATATATATATATATATATATATATATATATATATATATATATATATATATATATATATATACTTGACTCAACTTAGTGGACTTAATTTATTAAAGAGCTGAAGAGTAGATCTTTACAGGCAAATGTGTGCTCCCCTTATGTTTTTATAATATTTCTAATATGAGACTAAAAGTAAGAACAAAACTAGAGAGGCTCTTAGGCCATACAATGAACAAAAGTAGTTATATTCTATAGTCTCTCGAAAGCTGGAGATGTCAAGAATTCTACGCTTGGACATAAACTAAAGATAAATTGGGTGAGGCAAAAGCTTTGGTCAGCATGTTGGCAATCTATGACAAAATATAAATATGCTGGAGTTGAACCTTACGAAGCTTGATCTTTTCTCCACTAAAGGGACCATCAACCTCAATATGTTTGATGCACTCATGGAAAATCAGATTTTCAACAATATGAATAACGGCCTAGTTATCACAGATTCACAATACATAACAAAATGAGAGAAAGAGCAACACGAAGAAGTAAGTTCTTCAACCATGTAAGCTCAAAAACCATATGTCATCAAGCGATACCCAAATTGTTATTTCATATCACTTTAAACTATAAAGGTGAACATGATTGCTATTTCATATCCAATTGATATCTGAGTATTATCCGGATCCTGTAAAGGTATTTGTAAAAACAAATTGTTATAATTTCTTATGTTATGTAGTAATATGTAATTTGTATAATACGATATGGACTCGTGATATACGGACACAACAAAACACAAACACACAAACTTGATAGTTGACAACGTCAGAACTGTCTTTGATTTGAGGTTTTTGAGTACAGGACTACAGGTGGGGACTACGATATTATGGCTGTTACCATAATGGTATGGTCAAGCTCTTCTAACAATAGCTATGTTAAACCTCGAGGGGACCGTATCTGACACGTATTGGACACGTTACTTCTCCTGTCTGATGTGACTCATCCATGCCTAGGATCCAAAGGCGCCCAGTGCATAGTTGAAAGTGACTTTCGCCCGTGCATAATCATGCGAAACATATATGAGATAAGAGAGAGCAACTTTTCTTTCAAGTGAATCCTTTCTAGGACTATTTGGGACCTAGTTACTATCCAAAACATACATAAATATAAAATGAGATCTACTGTATAGAATATGTACATAAATATTGTTTCACCATGCCATACTGAAAATTTCTAACAATGCTGTATTCCGAATCCTCATCATATCCTTATCCAAATCCGTAGCACGTGTCCGTGTCTATGCAACCAAGAACAATAGCGATGAGCCTTTCAGTTGTAACCAATAAAAATGGTTTAAATTAGTTAATGCTTTAAGTAGTGGATCAAGGCTATTTCTTCCTATTATGCAATCATTTCCTCATGTTTCTTGACCAGGTAAATATAACAAGAAACCAATAATTGCACTCATGACATTATTCTTTGACAAGAATAATTTTGCTTCTTCATTAAAATCAAAGTGGATAACTATCTAAGTTTCGTTCAAACACGTCTTCCAGAATTTAATTGTGTATACTATCAGGGGAATGAAAAGGAACTTCTCTTATTGGACTCGATCTTGAGGTTTATGTCTCAACTGGGCAAAGAAAATTGACGTTGTGCACTACAAGAACATTACACAGAACAAAGCAGAAGCTGGAGTTACATGAAATTATGAACTAGGAAACTATAATGCAATTACAAGAGAATAAGAACTAAAAACCTGTTGAAACCTTTACAAACCTGGTTTCCTTATGTAGCCTGTCTACCACCCATCAACTAGGGATTCATAACAAAATTTACAGACAATAGAGCTACCACACTATGGTTGCCTTTCTTCTGAGAGAAGAATTCATACTCCTTTGGAAAACTACCTCCAGCTATGATGTTCAAAGTGGCAAAAGTAAATATAAGATTTACAAAAATTTGATTGATTGTCTAGAACATGTATGATGTACCTTATATAGTGATCAGGCTTGTATACTTAACGAGGAACTAAGACCATAGCTCATTTTTGCAAGATTCTCTCTATCAGTCACCTCCTGTCTCGTAATCTCCATCATTAACGATCGTGGTTGATCAGGAACACCCCAGAAGTGACCCATTCCTGATCACTCCCACCTCTTTTTGAATTTCATCCTTTTGAAGCTGAGTCCTGATCTCCGCCAAACTATTTGATACTCAAGTAGGTGTTAAGTTGATTGAATTACCTGCTATAAAAGAGTCGATGCCTTTTATATGAGAACATGAGGGGGAATATATTAATCAATTATGTGAAACCAGGAGTGCCATAATATTTACTCTAGTGAGTTTATTATGGGCATTGACACTAGCCCACTTGCATGTGTTTTATAGGTAAGCATACCAAATCCACACTTACTAGGCAGATACCCATCACTTTGGACCAATTTTTCTCTTTCTAACTGGTGACAACCAAAAAGAAAATTCCATTCCTTTTTCCTGGGAAATTTCTCCAAAAACCCTTCCCTTCCCCAAGTGTCACGACAAGGACAATCCCCAAACCCCATTTCTAATACTTCTCAAAGATCCGGCCCCTTGACGAAAGTCCAGGCTGTGACCATGTCGAATTGTCCGCCACCTTGGGCAAGTTCATCGAGCCCTCCATTCGCTGCCTCGAAGAATTGGCTATGACGGGATAACTACGCAGTCCCAATCAAGGAGAATTATGGTTCGGGTAATTTGGCCTAGAGGAAGGTCGTCTCCGCTTGCTCCTCGCCACCGAGGTGTTGTGGCAATGGGCTATCCTCCGTTGTCCAGAGCAACGCAAAAAAACTTCTCTCTCTCTCTTATATATATATATATATATATATATATATATATATATATATATATATATATATATATGTCAAGACTCTGTAGCTAGAGTGGAGACATAAGACCTAAGTGGGCAACGTTTGAATCCCGGTGGGAGCGAACATAAACACAATTACCTCTTCCAAATATATATAATGCCTAAGGCACTAGCCTAGTGGTAGTGCGGGGGGGACGCCCGAGCACATGTCACGGGTTCGAATCCCCCACCTCCCCCGCGGGCGGCTGTGTGGCTTTGGGCCACGGTCCGGCTTCAAGAAAGGGCACCCAAATATATATATATATATATATATATATATATATATATATATATAGGCTAGGATGGCCAGAGTTCGACTTGCAGCATCAGTTTGGCACGTCTGGAGGGAGCGTAACAGACGTATATTTGAGGGGCTGATTACCCCTCCCGTTGGAATTCTAAATAATTTAGAATTCGATGTATCTGTAATGGCCCCTTAACCAGGGTGAAAAAGATGTGAGATTGTGTACTGTAATACTTTTACTGAGCTTTGCGTGGAATAAAATTTACCCTTATTCCAAATATATATATATATATATATATATTTTTTTTTTCCAAATATATATATATATATATATATATATATATATATATATATATATATATATATATATTTGGGAGTGTGTGTGTGTGTGAACTTTTGTAATTTGAAGTATTAAGGCCCATTACCTGTTTGATATTAGGCGTTACTAAGGGGCTGAGTGGTTGCCCTTAAATGGAAATACCATGCAACATTTGTTGCAAAGACGATGTTGTGGGAATTATAAATCTATCGATTAGAATGATGCAATTAGGGTGCTTGCTTGCAACATTTCTTGTTTTATATAGAAAGTTGTTTGGTGTTTCTTGTTTTATAGGAAGTTGTTTGGTAGGAACTTTATGTCATTTAGTGAAGAAAGAAAAGAGAGAAAATGTTGTTGCAAGCTGTGTCGCAGTCAAGGTTGTAAAAGGCGCTAGCCGTTAGGCGGACGGCCACCCACTGCCTAGCGCCTAGGCCACCTAGGCGGCCTTCTAATATTAGGCAGTCGCCGCATATAAAAAAATAATAATCTTGGAATTAAAAATATGCTTAAGTAAAAATTAAACCCCAAATTTAAAGTCTCTCATAATAACTAAAGATAGTCACTGTGCACCATATTTTCTCTGTTACTGGACACTGACTCACTATTAATGTGTTCTCTGTCACTGACTCACTATGTATAATATTTTACTTTCACATTAAAAAAAATCTCACTGTCACGTGTCTTTTATGTGTCAACACTAGCACTTAGCAGCCTTGTTAGCAATTCGACAAACAGAAAAAATTCGGAACGGCAAAAATACAAGTATAAATCGGCACAATATAAGTAAAATACGGTCAAAAATTCGTCTAACGAAAAACATTCGGATCAGATTTAATTTGTGTTTAGTACGTTTCATATGAACCAATTCGGCAATAAAAATTCGGCATATATATAGGGCCCACCCACCTCTACTCCTTCATAAACAAGGGTTCAGTGTGAGAATAAGAAGAGGTTGAATTTTCGGTTTTTCTTTGATTGTTGCAAGCAACATGTGCAAAGACTCTTAGGTTTCTTTTTTTTGGTTATTGTGAGACTTTTTCTTCTTTTCTTTTGATAATTTTTAGAATTGTGCCAGTCTTAATATCTAATAGCAGTAAGAGTCAAGAAAGTCAAGACTGTTGGGTTTCTTGGTCACATTTTTTTGGCCAATTTTTTTTAAAATTCGTATGGTACGCGTTTAAAACGCCACAGGCTTAAAATTCGCGTACAAATCCGATTTTTTTTAAAAGTACGTAAGTATTATACTTTATGTAAGATACGGAAAAATTCGCGTATAAGACTCATTTTATTTGGGTGATTGCTAACAAGGCTCAGCAGCAGCTGCAGCACTCAACTGCTTACAAAAAGAAAAAAAAAGTGAAGAAGGAAAAAAAAAACTTGAGCGTCATGATGCTACAGCTCGCCGAGAAGAAGAAAAAGTGAAGAAGAAGAAAAAGAAGAGTGAAGAATAAGAAGAAGAAAACTGAGAAGAAGAAGACTGAAAAAAAGAAATAGAAGAAGAAGACTGACCTAGGCGGCTGCTGCTGCTTCTCCTTTTCTTCCGAGTTCTGCTGCTGCTACTTCTTCTTCTTCTTCTTTTCTTCTGAGTTCTGCTGCTGCTGCTTCTTCTTCTTTCTTTTTTTTCTTCTGATGATGCGGCTGGATGCTTTTTTTTTCTTTTTTTGAAAACTCACCTGGACGGCCGCCCCGAGCGACTGCGCCTAGGCGGCCGTCCGACCGCCTGGAGCCGCCTTTTACGCATGGCCGCCTACATGCCGATTCCGGCCGAATCTTGAGCGGTGACTGGCCGCCCAATGCCTAGGCGGCGCCGCCTAGATCCTCCTTTTTTAGAACACTGGTTGCAGTCATTTCAGTCATAAGATTGTAGTACTCTGTTCTTGTGGAGTAGCCTCTTTCCTATTGAGTAGGTAGATTGGGCATGCCAAGCAGGCCTATTCCATCTTATGTGCCTCAACATCTATATTAAGGATTAAATTTCAACAATTGAAATTGTACTAGTAGTGCCAGCATATTGTTTCTTTTTCCAAATTTCATTGCTGTTGTATTTATAGTTTCATATTCTACATAGTGTTTACTCGGCCTCATGTAGTGATTGTTCCTCTTATGTCAGAAAAATTTATATCTTATGGAAGGGATAGGGGTCAAACATGGAACTATATGCATTAATAGTCCAAAGTGATACACGTCTGAATTGCTTTCTACATTGAAGCATTTGCTATAGTATTTTACAGAGGCAAGATAGTGTTTTTTGTTCTGCATAGATCATGTGTACTAGGAAAGAAAGCCAATAGCAAGATCAGGTAGGTAGTACAAAAGAGCTTTGACGTATCTTCCTAAATGTATTGATACAACTCCATGTATGACAATGTAATTAAGAACATGTACATCCAAAATGCCAACCAAAAAGCCAAGAAGATATCATCAAAGGAAGACTTTAAGGAAGAAGCTAATTGATTCAAGAAGAGATGCACAAATTTGATCAAAGAAATCGATAGCTAAAGTATGGGATAAGCACAAGTTTGAAGGAAGAAAGTATAATTAACTATTCTTCAAAACAATATAAAACTTAGAGCTTAACTCATATGCCCACATAAAGATATTTATACAAAAATATATACCAATATAAGAAATACATGATCTACATGTAAATAAAAATTTAATGAATATAGTCATGTATCCTTACTGAATGTTTGAAAAACTATCACGACTTCAAAGCACGTATAAATAAGCTTTATTAGGCAAAGACATAATTGATTCATAAGAGGTTTAATCAAAAAAAATATGAGAATCAATAATAAATATATTATATAAGCACAAAAATTCATTTTTATCGAGTGTGCCCTACCTTCCCACACTAAGTGCAGCCCGTTGGGGGTTGCTGGTTCTTTCTCTGTTGCTGTTGTGGCTGCTGCTGCTGCTGTCTTGTTGGTGGCACTGGCCCTCGCATCGCCACATCGTGAATGCGAATGCCAGGAGACCGCTACAATTTAAACGCGCAAGCTGAACTGTCATATATAGGATGATGTAAAATATTAGTTTTACGTTAGAATTCAGGGTGAGCAGATTGCGCTACAATTTAAACGCGCAAGCTGAACTGTCATATATAGGATGATGTATATAGAATGCGGCGCGGCTCGAGAAACGAATAGACTCCTCGCTTTTCGGGCTGTCAGTTGTCAGAAGATCTGATTTTTTGTCAGGTAATGATGACGTTGCCACGTCAGCCTAGCGCGCTCGGGTGGTAGCGCAGTTCAGCTTGCGCGTTTAAATTGTAGCGCAATCTGCTCACCCTGAATTCTAATTGTATGGCCAGTCTTTACTTTTTTATCTTGACTGTGAGAAAACAAAACATAGCCAATATAAAGTATAATACCACTTATTAGTTTTATATCTTACATTAGTAAAATCATTAATTCTAAATATTACTTGGGAATTTTGATTCACATTTCTTTTTTGTGTGGAAAAGATATGTAGAAAGCTGATTGTTCATTTCCTTATTTCCACACTAAGGTTCTGCTTGGATTGAGGGTTAAGAGAGTTAAGTGAGGGGGAGTTAAGGGGAAAAATTTATGCTTGGTTTGAGGGTGGGAGTGGAAGTTATAGAGGGTCAAGTGAGGGAAGTTTAACCTGTTTTGTCCATTTTTTCAACCCCTAAGGGTCTGTTTGGATTGAGGGTGAAGAGAGTTAAAGTGAGGAAAGTTAAGTGAGGGGGGAAGAAAATGCTGCTTGGTTCGGTGAGGGTTTAGGAGGGAGAGTTATAGAGGGTTAAGTGAGGGTTTATTTAACATTCTTTTGTTTATTTTTCCAACCCCTTAAATCGGGGGGTTAACGAGGGGAAATGAGGGGTGATTGTTTAAAAAGTCATAGATATTTTTTGTTTATCATATAAAATATCGTGATCTTTTCCTCTAATTTTCTTGCTTTCAACCTGCTGCTTCGTCTTCATGGCTTTCAACGTGCTGACATGTTGACGTCCATGTGCGTCTCTACTTGACATATGTTTTGTACAATTTTATGCCACATGTAATAAGGGTACTTTGGTAACTATTTTATTTTTATTAATCCTCTCACTCAAAACCTTTAATCCAAGCAAGAGTTATTAAACACACCCCACTTAACTCTCGTTCCAATCCAAGCAAGATTATATGTATTGACTCTCCTCCCCCTCACTTAACTTTCCTTCACTTAACCCTAGACTCTGCTTATTTTTTCCCTTAATCCAAGTAGACCCTAAATCGGGAGGTTAACAGGGCTTGTTGTTTGAAAAGTCATAAATATTTCTTGTTTTGACAAGTTTTAATTAAAAAATTCAATCAAATCTAATTTTATGTCACATATAATAAGGGTATTTTGATAACTATTGTATTTTTATTGATCATCCTTCCACTCCAAACATGCAATCCAAGCAAGAGTTATTAAATACACCCAACTTAACTCTCCCTCCACTCTAAGCATGCTTATGTGTAATGACCCCCCACACCACCACCACTACTTAACTTCCCTTCACTTAACTCCACTTAACTCTGTTTATTTTTTCCACCCTCAATCCAAGCAGAGCCTGTGGGATGCTGAGAACTTTTGGTGATAGATCACTAACATGATACAAGAGTGTATACATGTCTAAATCTTGTCATAAGAATTTTCTTTTTTATGTTTTAGTACTTCCCCTGGCCTTAGTGTTGTCCTTCTAATGAGAGTTGGCATTGCTGTTTTCCTCTTAGCATGTGTATACAAGACGCATAAGATGTGGTATGGTGAACCCACTACCAACCAGATCTGGCTTCGATATAGGAATTCTATTTTATTTTATTTTGATAATCTCTAAGCTTGTTAGTAGCTATCCTTTAGTTGGAGTTTACATTTTTTTAGTTGCACATCGAAAGTTATATTTTTCTTTTCAGTTATTTCTCCTATATAAAGGAGCAAGTCTATTGTAGAAAAGACAATTATAAATTATCGAAATATTAAATGCATGATTTTGTTTTAGCAATTATTGGTGTGTTTGTTGTGATCGAGGTGTGAAGACCGATCCAACCTAGGCGAAGAGCATAAACCCTATCCTAGTTCAATAAATTTTATTTTCTCTCTTCCAAAAAAATCCTACCACCATCATTTGTTTGAAGCCACTGTCGACCTCACCACCCTCACCTTCGTCGGAACTCTAACCGTCGCTTGTCATCGTCACTGTCGATGATCTCCTTCGCCACCAACATCAACCAACGGTCGAGTTTCTACCATGTGTTAGGTAATTAACTAGGTTTTCTTTTTCAATTTATTAAATATTTTTAGGTAACATTAGTTTCTAAAAAAATCTCAAATATATTATTAATTCATGTTGTCCACAAATATTAAGAGAAGAGTAATTCTGCTTGAAATGACACAACCAACTATCTCTATATTAAATTTAGGATTGTGCTAAAAATAGAATATTTGGATTACAAATTTCTTTGAAAAGTTTTTTTTGACTTTGAATTGATTACATGCATGCTAATCATCATATCATAATAATTTTTTACATTATCTTCCATAAAATCAACTGCTGAGATTAATCCTGCTTTTTTATGAACATATTTTGTATAATTTGATGGCTGAATCTGTAACTGCACAAAACATGTATCACATCATTTTGGTATCAAAGTATGATTTGTGCATTTAGTTAGTAGGTCACTCTATATAAATTATTTTAAGGACAAAACCCCTACAAGATATGATTGGGATTTCGTCACCTATCAATAGTCCAAAAACCACATTGACTTAAATTTAAAATTTACTTAGACATTGTCCTTAATAATTTTTGGTGTCCGTGCCTTGAGAAGATCGATCAGATGGAGCTCATTAGGACTTTGAAGGAAGCGTTTATGGTGCGATCTGATATCAGTGAGTCTCGTGTCGTTGGAATGGTTATGGTCTTTTAAAATCAGTGAGTCTGATATCAGTGAGTCTCGTGTCGTTGGAATGGTTATTATCTGATATCGTGTCGTTTATGGTGCGATCTGATATCGGTGAGTCTCGTCTCGTGTCGTTTGTGGTTATGGTCTTTTAAAATATTGAGGAAAATTTAATGGTTATGTTCTAGATCTTCGAGATCATTTTGGAATCAATCCTACTTTTAATATCGAAGATCTAGTAGCTTATAAAGGTCCAGATTTTAGACCTTAAAATCCACTTGTTGATGAGTCTGATCCCAAGCCTTTGAAGACTCTCCTTACCTCCACTTCCAAATATCACGTCTACAGTAGATGAAATTAATAATATTTTTGATGATGAGATCATATCTATTAGAGATAGTGGAACCCGACGATATTTTGTACGTTGGAAACGAATGCCTGATTCTGATGACACTTAGCTTGATCGAGATGAACTCCCGTGCATAGATCCCAACGTCAAAGAGCAGAATGAGAGCCACAAAGACATACATTCGATAAGGTCGAGTTCTTTTTCACCCGGGGAGAATAGTGAGGACATCAAGGCGCACACCCGTCACCCTTGCCATGTGTACACGAGACGCAGAAGACGTGGTATGGTAAACCCCACCATCAACCAGATTTGATTTTGATATGAGAATTCTATTTTATTGTATTTGGATAAGCTCTACGCTTATTAGTAGCTATCCTTTAGTTGTATTTTACTATTTTGTCTTACATCGAAAGTTGTGTTTTTCCCCAGTTATTCCTCCTATATAAAGGGGCAAGTCTATTGTAGAATAGACAATTATAAAATATTGAAATATTAAATGCATATTTTTTTGCTTTAGCAATTATTGGTATGTTTATTGTGATTGAGGTCTGAAGTCCAATCTATCTAGGTGCGGAGGGTGAACCCTGTCCTAGTTCAATAGATTGTATTTTCTCTCTTCTAAAAAAAAAAAAATCTAACCACCATCATTTGTCTGAAGTCGCTGTCGACCTCGCTACCCTTACCTTTACGGGAACTCCAACCGTCGCTTCCCATCATCGCTGTCGGCGATCTCCTTTGCCACCGACATCAACCAACGATCGAGTTTCTACCATATGTTCGGTAATTAACTAGTTTTTTTTTTCAATTCATTAGGTAATGTTAGTCTCTAAAAAAATCTCTAATATATTACTAATTTATATTGTCCACAAATATCGAGAGATGAGTAATTCTGCTTGTGCTAAAAATACAATATTTTGATTACAATATTTTTCGATAAGATTATTTGACTTTGAGTTAATTACATGCGTGCTAATCATCATATCATAATAATTTTTTACATCCTCTTCTATAAAATTAACTGCTGAAATTAATTCTGCTTCTTTTAATGAACATATTTTGTACAATTTGACTGCTAAATCTGTACCTGCGCAAAATATGTATCACATCAGGGGTGGTTGTGGAGCTTGTAAGTAACTTCATGTATACTTGGCCTATTATTTAACAGACTACGATTGGCAGAAGGAGACAATGGAAGTGTAACTAACTTTTTGTTCCTTCCATATACTTCCTGCTTTTAGACCTAAGTTGAGTAGTTCAACAAACTATATGACTTGTGGACTTGCAGTCTATGTTATGAAAAATGTGCTTAAGCGACGCTTATGCGAGTATTAGAATTAGGGCACCTCATTTAATGAAAATTTGTCCCAGAAAAGCGATCTGCGCTTAAGCGTCGCTTAGTAGCACCTTGCCTAGTCTTAAGCGCCTGAAAAAAGTGCCTTTTTAAAAAAAAAAAAAACGAACCTAAGCTTTTTTCCCATCCCATATAAACCAAAAAAAATATCACACCTAAAAATTAGGGTTACCTGGTCGACGGAGGGAGGGGCTGCTCCTGCTCGAACTTAGCTTTTATGTTTGATAGTATTTTGATGAATATGTAGTATGTATGCATTGTATGGCTTGGAGTTTGCATTTTGATTCTAGTATTTATATTGTTACTTTGCTTGATTGATAATTGGTATTGTTATTCATGCATATACTAGTAGGATTGTATGATTTTTTTTTTGAAATTTATGTGTATATAGAGTATTTTACATGTAGGAGCAAAGGTAGGTAAAAATGAGTGCTCGCAAGCTGAAGCGCTAACTAAGCGCCGCTTAAGCGCGCTTAGGCGAGGCGACGACTCTCCTCACGCTTAATATAACATAGCTGGCAGTACTGAGTATAGCTATTGTGCTCTATGATTTGGAGAACATAGCACCCTTTGTAGGCATTCGTGCAAATGATAACTATATGACTATTAATAGAAACATATAAAGCACTGTCTAAACTCATCCCCAGTTCTTGCAATTCGGAGCACATATTCATAAAGTATAGAAATACATTTCTTTGCAGAAGACGGATCAACTTTTTCTCCCCTAAAGTTGCACAAAAGTGCAAAATAAACTAGGAATACTTGGAACTTTGAATTATAAGAATTGGTCAACTTTGATGCTAGCATCGTAAGAGCCACTGAATTTAGTAGATGGTTATGACTTGGTCGTTGACATATTGTCAAGAGGTCATGCATTGTGTGTTAGCCTTTTCTGTTATATTTCTTTGAGCCATGAAGCTTCCATGATTAATGTTTTATGCCTGGTATTTTGCCAGAATTCATTGACATCTGAGAATGTGGGAGTACCTCGGGTGGCTAAGGATGAATTTGACTTCCTTATTGAGTGTCGTGATGTGCACAAATCCTTTGGGGAGAAACAGATTTTGAAGGGTGTTAACTTCAAGGTGAAATTTCATACTTTGTGTGGCATATTCCTGAAATACTTTCAGTATGTACAGAATTTCAAAGAACATATTGGTTCTATATTTTTAACTATTTTACATGGGGATGAATTATGCTTATTATGCCTTTACAAGTTACAACAGCAAAGGAAGTAACAGGAGCACCTTATCCCAAAATTTTGTGCTCAGCTAGATGATTTCTTGTCTTCCATTCATTTCTGTTGTGCTTTTTATGCCAATGCCAATATTAATAGTATATTAAACCAATTCATGGTTTTGTATTCATTTATCAATCATTCATACTAGAAATTAGCGAGGCTTCACTTACTTTGTTGATGCTTATGGTTTACAAATTTGCCCAACAAAATGTCCTGGATGCAAGAGAAATTCCAAAGGTTAAAATAATACTGACAGTTACATCCTGGGATTATTATTCTTCGACTTCGATGAATATGACAAAGCTGCCTCTAGTTTTCTATGTAATACTCATGATAAGTTGCTTCCTTATTCAAAATAATGGTTTTTGTCATAACAAATTGTTTCATTACTCAATGGTTTTTCTTTATTTTATATAAGTTAATCCTGTAAATATATATATATGGATAGCACAACCAATTGAAAGTCAGTGATTAGTGAAAATTTATGGTTTGTCTCCAAACGTGAAGTTTTCCATGGATTTTGTGTGATCCAAGTTGGTTGTGAAACTTTTGAAGAACGGTCCGAAGCATTACTTCTCTATTTTCTTCTCCCTCTGTACCACTAAACACTCCCTTCTAATGATTGATTAGCTCTTGTATCAATTCTGAACCTACAAGCCTTATTTCCTTATCCTTTGCAAATCAGAACTCATCTGCATCTCTATTTCCTTCTCTCCAACATCATCCACTATGATCACCTTCCCATCATTATTCATCAAGACAACAGTACAATACCCTAATTATGAACCCCTCAATAGCCTCTTTCTCCACTATCCCATAGGCTACAGCACAAAAACTGGTTTAACTAGGGATTTTGATTTAACTAGAAATTTTGGACTTTGGATTTCGAACCATCCTTGTGAAAATATTCGTTCTAGTTCATGAATGCAACTTGTGACGACAATCTTTTTCTTTCTCGAATTAAACTCGTTGCCAAAATGGAAAAAAAAAAGGCTTGATCATATATAGATCTGCATCCAGCAACCATTATCCAATTCTAAAAGTTGCGGTTACCTAGGTTTTGCATTAAATATGGTCGTAACAATGTGGTAGAATTTGGTATACGATTGAGGATATTCTCAAATTATATCTATACTTAAAAGTAAAAAGTGACGTGCATAATATATGAGTTTTGTGACAAGTTGTGAGATAAATGTATGAAAAAGACAGACATCATTCTTCAAATTGATAGATCACGCTTTTTAGATCACTTACTTTTCTGCCTTTGTAGATAAATGGAAACATGAGTTGTTTTCAAAATTCAAATGTGTTTGTTTTCCCAAAGTGGTAGGCTACATGGAGATTGGAGACAACTGCTATAGGATTCATGTACATACACATGGGAATCGGGTTTAGGGCAGGCAGAATTATGTCTTGGTGGTTGACAAGTTTGAGTATGTTAATAGCATAAGATAAGTAGACCATCACCAACAAAACAACAGCAGAACCTTTATCCTAAATTTTGGGGTCGGCACATGAATCCGTATCTTCCATTCATCTCTGTTGAGGATCATTGCCTCTCACAGTAACAAAAGCTACATCCTTCTTAGCCTCAATCCAAGTCTCATAAAATAACTTCACAAAGATAGAAAATAAAGATATGTCCAAAAAAGCTATTTTTTTCAATTCTTCAGACTTACTGGTTGATTGAAAAGCATGTAGCTTGATCAGGGGCCTACCTTTACTGTCATGTCTTGGACAAATCAATCCATATTGCTGTCCATGGTTTTTTATACTTGTTATCTACATAGAGATGCTTGGACACGCGTATCTGCCCTATATTCCTCCATTGAGTGTCCTACAGATTACATTATACACTTTAAAGGCTTTACGTCCAGGCCCCAGGAAGTAGTTATTTCATATCTGTAACAGTTTGGAATTTATCTTGGTTTTTTTTTTGTTCTGGTTAGTTCCTGTGATGAATATACATAAAATATTATAAAAAATATAAATGCTCCTCTCTTTCAGATTAGTGTTCTCTACGTGTTTTTTTTTGCCATAATTGCCTTTTCTTCTTTATGTTGGAGACCATTCATTTCTTGTGTATAATCTTCTTTTATACTGTTTGACTAATATCTGAGATTGTCGAAGCCGGTTGATATTCTTGTGCATTATTCTTTATTCTCTCTGAGACTCCTTTTTTCTTCTTTTTTTAGCTTGTTACTCTAAATATTTGGTCAATAACATTAAATGTGTTTTGTTTGGTGGAAAGTGAGGGAAAAGAAAGGAAAACAAAACCATTAGAAATGGCACCTCGTTTTATAGGATCACGTTTCCTTTTCCTTTGCTTTCCCTTTCTAACAACCAAACACTGCCCAGGGAAATAAGAAAATGCATGTATACAAGAAATCTAATATGGTCCTTTTCATTTTTTGCTTTCTCTCGCCATTTTTAGATTAGGCATGGAGAAGCAGTTGGGATAATCGGGCCTTCAGGAACTGGCAAGTCAACGGTTCTGAAGATTATGGCAGGGCTTCTTGCTCCTGACAAGGTATTGCGTATCGATTGTCTTAATCGGAGTATCTATTATAAGCGTTAATTAGCTTGCTCAACTTTGTAACTTTTCTTGCTGGAATACAGGGTGAGGTTTACATTTGTGGAAAGAAGAGACGTGGTTTGGTCGATGATGAGGAGATATCAGGCCTCCGGATTGGTTTGGTACAATTTATTTTTAACTTCTGAACTCTCAGGCATGACTTGTAATTTACAATGAAATATTAGATACATTTGTAAATGTTAACATTCATTACCTTTTTCTACTGCTGAAACATATCTTAATACCTTGCACTTCAAGACATCTAGATGTTAAAATGGTACCAACATTTAAGTTAGGGACATGATATTTATCCAAGAATACCCCAACAACAAGTGTGCTTTCAAATCCATACTCTGATCTGGGAGCAATTTATGGCTGATTGGGCACTATAACGTGAATGGATTGACTGAATACTGCCTAAAAGATGTTTAGAAGCTTGGAAACATCTGTAACACTGGATGGAACTTGACTGATCATCTTCTCTTTGTTGTATCCTGTTCTTTAGTAACCTGTGTTCCCCTTCTATCTAAGTTTGGTACTTGACACCGGTCCCTTACATGAGGGATTCAACTTTCAACCATTAAAGAACTAGAAGATTAAGTCACAACTCTTATCTATTATCTTGTATAAAACTGTAGTTTCCTTCAAACAAAATCTTACTATATTTTAATTATCATATAAATGTAGTAGGGTTCAACTGATACTCTTTATGTTTTTTGACTTGCAGGTATTTCAAAGTGCAGCCCTTTTTGATTCCCTTACAGTGCGTGAAAATGTCGGCTTTCTATTGTAAGATATATTGTTGACAGTTCTTACTAAATTTCTTTCTCAACTTCAACTATTCATGTCTTGTGTCCATTATGACTCTTCTTTTCTACACAAGGTATGAAAATTCCAAGATGCCTGACAATCAAATAGCAGAACTTGTGACAGAAAATTTGGCTGCAGTTGGCCTGAAGGTAAATTAAACTCCTGATAAATTCAAGAAAATTTGGCTGCAGTTGGGCTGAAGGTAAATTAATCATCATCGTAAACCCAAGCATGGTGTTGTAGAGTTTCTTCACTGTTGGCATTAGGTTTTTATTTTATTTGTTGCTTTCTTATGGTTGGTGAAAGAAATCAAATATTTTTTGTGAGCAATTATTAGAACGCTTGAACAAGTGAAAGAAGTTACCCACCTTCTACTTACACCCTCATCTAGATCAGATCATGCAGAAATGACAAGCATCATTTTTAATTCAATTATGCAATGAAGTGATGAGACAATTGTAAGGTCTATTTTCTTGAATTTATCAGATATTTTCATCGACCAAATTGTTTAATGTGGTTTTGACAACTTTTTGTTAGAATTATAAAGATACACTACCTTCTTGTGTGTGCACAACCTTTACTAGTATGTTTTCTCTAGTTGGATGATTATTATCTGAACTTATTATGCTGTATGAGCTTCATCTCAGTTTCCAAACTGGCTAGCTTAGAGTGTTACTCCTATTGCCTAACTCTTGCACGAATCTGAAATCTTCCATGACACACTGGATAGCTTATTATTATTATTATTATTTTGCAATTTATCAGTTTTTTCAACACAAGCCACTATAATGTTCCATAATATGCTGTATGAGCTTCATCTCAGTTTCCACACTGGCTAGCTTAGAGTATTACTCCTATTGCCCAACTCTTGCACGAATCTGAAATCTTCCATTATGCAAAATAATGAGCTTGAAAAGAAAGCAATATTCGGTTAGCTCGTCATATGGTGTATCATCTATATAGTTTACTTGTTCAAACACTTATAGCTAACTGTTCGCTCTGCCATTCTGTAAGATTAACACATATCTACTGCATGGAGCATGCTCCTACTTGAGCCTCTTTCATTGCAGCTATAAGATGTGTATCAAACAATTTGGGATGTCAAAACAATATGGTTTTCTGCTTGTAACACTCTACTGGTAGGCATTTTGGGGGTGGCTGACTTCCCATGAGGTAACTGTATGACTTTCCTAGGTAAATGGACACTTGACCAGTTAGAAATAAAATTAAATAGCAACAAGTTCCATAAGAACCATATTCTTCTCCATTTAGTACCTTAAACTTGTAGATGCACCCTTCTGACTGTTTTCTTTCTTTTTTTTTCTTAGAAATTATTGTCTCTTTATTTTCCAGATGCTGACCATCCCATACATATATCCTGCTGCATTTGGAATCCCCTTTTTGTTCTTAGGCCTGGTTTGGAATTGCTGCTGCTTTTCAAAAAGCAGCAGCAGAAGCAGCTTTTGCAAGCAGCCTCCCATCTGCTTGCAAAAACTGACCAAAAATTGAACTAGCTTTCAAAAGAAATTTGATAAGGCTGTTACCAAACTGACCATTGGACTTCTGAGAGAGAGAGAGAGAGAGAGAGTCCCAAACCCAGCCTTACTCTAGCCAATTCTTGGAGGTTTACTCTTTGGTTGCATGAGGTTAAACTAAGAGAGAGAGAAGAACACACATGATATGCAGTCCCAAACCCAGCCTTACTCTAGGCAATTCTTGGAGGTTTACTCCTTGGTTGCATGAGGTTAAACTACTTGACCAATATGGTAGAGTTAGCTACTATCCAACTGCCTTCTTAAGGTTAAATGTCAATCACCCATCTTGCCTATGGTATTATCACCCGAAAATCAAGTAGAGGACTCAGATAATTCATACAAGGTCGACATTTGTGGAAACGTTTCAGTTTTTATTTATGCTCCACGTTACTCCCCTCTTTCTTTAGGGAAAACAGCTTAATGGTGGTGATTATGTGCTTTTTGACGGTGTGGCCACGTGCCATCTTCCCTATGAAGTATTGTGCAAGTCTTTTTCTTTCGAGTTGATGCACTGTGTAAACTTATTCCTACTAGTGTCCATGCTAACAATTCACGTGGACTGGCTTTGAGGCCATGTTTCTTGCATGACAGTAATGATTTTACTACTTCACTCAATTGTACCCCACCCTCATGTTGCATAGTTAATGTCCATATATTACAGATAAATTAAAGTTTAGATTTACTTCACAATTGTGTTGACATTTCATTATTTAAAATGGTCCTAAATGGCTAAATATTCTCTTCATAGGGAGTTGAAGATCATTTGCCTTCCCAGCTGTCTGGTGGCATGAAAAAACGGGTAGCATTAGCTCGATCTATCATCTTTGATAACACAAAAGAAGCAATTGAACCTGAGGTATGCCCACGAGTACTGTTGGCTAGTGCATTAATGTGCATAAATGTAAATGGATAACATGCTTTTTAAGACTCAAATATCAGCCTACATAACGGGGTAACTGTTGCTGTAATCTTATTAAATGCCAGGATTGCACTGCCATCTGTTTTATGGCAAAGTTCAGAGTTGTAAGACTCATAAAGGTGTACAGTGCATGTGAAACCGGTGTACTCGGGGCCTGAAATATTTTGCGTTGTATAACTCAACTAATTTTATTAGTTGAATGCAGAGTTGCTTTGCTTCATTTCAAATTCTTGTCTTTCACATTTTTCATATATTAAGGTCTTCACTCATCACATGTAATGGTCAAGTCCTTAGCAAGTTAAGGGCTTCTAAAACAAAATTCTTTTTGTTGATTGTTTTCCAAAAAATTTAGTGAATACCAATAGGAAAAGACAGGAAATAGAACTACCCAGAAGCCCTTTCTTAATTCTTTTCTGGTTCATTGTTTTGGTATAGGTCCTCTTGTATGATGAACCCACTGCAGGACTTGATCCCATTGCATCCACTGTCGTTGAAGATCTCATCCGCGCTGTCCATTTCAAAGGAGATGATGCACTGGGGAAAATAACATCTTATGTAGTTGTCACACATCAGCATAGCACCATTAGAAGATCTGTTGACAGGTACTAGTTCCATTCTCCACGGTACAAATTTCAGTTTGTGTTCTGTTTATTTGCATAGGACCTGATGGCTTCGAAAAGGAAACAGGTCTATTTTTGTTATTGCCTTTTACTTTGTTGACCCTAACAAAGAGAAGATAGTGGCTCATTTTTCTTTCTTATATTTAACTATTCCCGGAACACAACAAAAAGGCTTACCACACCATACTATTTTGGTTCGAAATTGTGTCACAGGTTATTGTTTCTGTATGAGGGAAGGATTGTATGGGAAGGAATGACCCACGAGTTTGCAACGTCAACAAATCCCATCGTAAGACAGGTAATGCTTATTCTTTGTTTTAGGTATGATCTCATTGATGCAAATTAGTATAAACTGTGATCTCCTTTTTATGCCTATTTCTGTTTTCAGTTTGCGTCAGGTAGCTTGGATGGGCCCATCAGATACTAAATCAAAATGCATGCTTCCAATTCAGTGAATTATTGAAAGGTTTGAGATGAATCTACCCCCTCTTACATGTTAGAATTATTGCATATAGTGAAAGTCCGAGGTGGCGATGGATGGCAATTTTAGATAGTTTGGTTGAAAGGTGAATTAGAAATCTTTAGAAGTACATAATGTTCAGCTTTAGATCTTGTTGATTCAGTTGGTCCTCATTTTCCTGTTATCCTAACATATTGTTAATATCGGAAGTATATGCCCAAGGTTACATCAACAGTCCACCGGGTTCTGTTGCCCCCTCGAGCATTTTTTAGTATCAAAAGGTGGCATTGAACTACCAATTGTTTGTACCATATTTTTTATGGACACTTGGGGCATATGATTTGTTTACCTATGGTTTTAGAGATCTTTATTGTGAAGTTCTTACACATTATAAAACATTTTTCCTACACGAATGAAAGGTCAGATACCATCTTGTTATGATTCGATCCTTGTGCAAGATTGTATGGGTTTGTGGTTCTGTGTCAAAAATTTATACCGGCACCATATCAATCATTCCATTCTTTTTACTGCAAGTAGTTAGATAACTCTTTGGTACGCGGAATACTATATAGCCGGGAATTATATATTCCCGGGAATCAAACTCCCGGTAATTAAATTTCCTGAAAAATTATATTCCCTTGTTTGGTGACTATATAAATATTCCTGGGAAAAAAAATGATAAAAATAACTGAAAATAAAAATTAAAAAAGAGATGCAAAAACTTAGAAAAAACAAAAAAAAACACCAAAAATTTCTTAAAAATTGAAAATAAAGCAAAAATCTTTCTTAAAAAATGAAAAAAAGATTAAAAAAAAAGAATTCTTAAAAATGAACAAAGATTAAAAAAACTGAGAAAAATAAAAAAACCATAACACATTTCTTAAAAAACTGAAAAAAACAAAAAGATAAAAAATATTAAAGAATGAAAAGGATATAAAAACGAAAAAAAACAAGAAAAAGAAAAAAAAAAACATTTTAAAAAGTATAGGAAAAACAACAACAAAAAATTTTGTCCGGGCAAAAAAAATATACCCACAAATTCTTAAGGGATGGGATTCTCATGTTTACTAGGTAAATTATATATCAGGATATTTGCAATTTCTGGAAATACATTTTTATAACCTAAAGCAAACATGAGAATATAGGTTTCCTACCCAAAATTTGTCCGAAAATAAACAAAATTCCGCGTGCCAAACAGCCCCTTAATCTCAACCAACTATCATAAGTGAAGTTAATAGGCAAACATTAAGAAGGGTGTGTGAATTGATCGAAAATGCTGGTTAGACTCTTTCTAATAAATTGATGTTCCTTGTAAATAGTTCTCATGTAGCACATAGCTTAATATGATTCACTTGTTTGCTAATTGTTTATGACATTACTGTTTTATCAGGTGTAGCTATTACCCAAGGTTTAGTATAATTTATGAGGATGAAGCTTAGAAGCTAGAAGTGGAAGCGGGGACGGAAGTGGGGGCGGGAGCGGGAGCGGGGGAACGTGAGTACTTAGAAGATTCTAAAGTTGGGACTTGGGAGCGTGCGCTAATAAATTTTTTTTTGTTAATTATTGTTATCAAAACTTATAGATATCTTAATATTTATTAGAATTTATAAAGTTCAGTTCAAAGTTACAGAGAGATCATTCGCATGTTGATTTTTTATGATGTCAAGATAAATAATCTTTAGTTTCTTAGTACTTTGATAAACATGTATTAAAAATCTTCTAACTTTTTTTCTCAAAATTTATTCCATTTTAAAATTATGGTCATATTATGAGAAGCGTTCATGTCGTCAGAGAAACGCGCTCCCATCATCGGAGAAACGAGCTTCCATCAATGGGAAAGCGAGCTCCTAACGAGATTCCAAGTAAGAATCGCCGAATCGAGATTCTAACTGAGATTCATTGACCTTTTAGGAATTTCTGGCTTCTAAGGGATGAAGTATAGTTTTCGCTAATGGTAGTAACGATTTCTTTTTAGTTGCACATAGACTGTCGTTCGGTGTTCTTAATGAAGACAACTTAAGCAACTCTAGCGGAGGGGTGAATAGAGTATATGTCAGTGTTACCCAATAAAAGTAGGCTATCTACCAACCATAAAACATCAAGCAATAAAACAAGTGTATGGAAAGTAAATAGAGTTACAAAGAGCACACACAAACACTGTGATGTATACTGGTTTTCCTTGTGGAGGACTAATCCACTCTCGAGAACTCTTGTTCGATGTTAAATCCACTATCAGTGAAATACAAGCTTTGATCCGAAGACTTGTTGACTTCTTACAGACACGAGCTTTGATACGAAGGACTCGCCGACTTCAAACAACAACGAGCATTGATACGAAGGACTCGTTGACTTCAAACAACAAGTGTAAAGCATAACATTTGGAAATCCAAGCTTTACAACTCGAACAGACTTCTAACCGAGATTGCATCTTTGGCACACTAGAAGGTTGGGAATTGGTTTCTTGGGGATGGAAAGGTTAAAGGTCAAAATAGATACGAATGTTTAGAATGAATTGGTGATGTTCAAATGAAGAATTCAATGACTTATAGGCTAGCAGGGGGACCGAGTTCGGGCATTGTTCGGTCCCCTAATGTTCATAAATTCGAACGTTAGAGCCTGGTCTTCAGGAAGAAGAGGCTGACTAGAGAATTTGGTTTTACCCTGATCGATTTGGCCCGAGTTCGTTCACCATTGATCAGCTCTGTATTTGTGGACTGGTTTATATGGTGGACTGAAATGTAGTGGGTAGGATTGGGTTTTAAGCTTCCTAGTGCTAGTACTGCCCGCTGTACAATTGGTCCTATAAAATAAAATACAAAATAAAACACAAGGGCACGAGCAGGCTGCAAACTTCTTGAATGATAAAATTTTTTTTTGACGACAGTCGTCCAAAGATAAATAGATCTGAAAATCTGAATGCCTTTCGGGGGCGCTGTCCCCGAACCCCCATGGGGGCGCTGCCCTCTCGACCCCCATTCGCTGACCGGGTAGCGGAACCCCTGAGTACGAGGCTCCGGAGATGTCGTAGGTGGTGCAGAAAAATCTTATAGTATAACGTTGTTTTTGGCTTATCATGATTTCTTCATTACATATGTCATGGTTTGATCTTTCTTACTATTTGTCTGCAAATATATGTTAGACGACAAAGCAGTATAATATATTTAATGCACAATAAGACAATGCTAAGTTTAAGTATCAACATGATAGTGATTGCATGAATATTACTGATATCATAAGGTTAAAACTAATCGATTAGCCATATTCAAAAACATGATACAATCATTGGGCTAACACTTGATTGGCCTTGTAAGAAGAGTTAACTGTAAACTAGTTAATTGCTATATCCTAAATCCCAACGTCATTAATGATTAATGAGCTTTAGAGTAATGTCACCTTCATTCGAAAGTACATGGCAACATGCTAGAGCAATACTTGGTTACCTGAAGGGTATATTTCTTTCAATTGTTGACGAAGGTGTTGGTTAATAATATTAATACATGAAATTGAAAGTTCCAGAGATACTATTACTAACTTTTATTTTTTTATTTTTTTTCTGTTGTGTATGTTTTGGTTGTGTAGGGCGTGATTCATGTTAGATTAGTTAGCAAACATACATGAAATTTTCAAGTATATGATTTGGAAAACTTTTCCTGGTTTGCAACTCCGTGTACAACTCTATTATCATTTGCCCATTAAAGGCTAATTCTAGAAGAATTGTTTCAATCATTACAACTCCTAAGGTTCAGTCCTAAGTGGACCAATGATAATGGAGTTTGTACAAGGAGTTACCAACTAGGATATGCACCTTATCATTCTCTTTATGACATTACAGACTTATCTACATATTTCCTTTACCCTATGTATGAGATTTTTGCACACGGATTTTCTAAGTTCTTCTTAGTTCTATTTTTTTAGAAACAACTGATACTTTAAAATGATGTGGGAGCGGCGGGGATAAGATTTTCTTGCAAAAAGTCCTTGTTAATGTTGGACGTAATCCTGTTGCACGTTTATTGTCTCATGGCCATGATCCAAGAGTAGCATGAGAATAGGTCCATTTGTTAGTGGTAAGCTAGAATTGTGGATCTCATTGTGTGTGTGTGTGGCTACAATTGTGGTGAGTGGGTACGTGAGAGGTGGAGTTAGCTGCTTCAACCAATGTATCTAAATTCATGCAAGTAACAAAAGAAATTAGACACACAGCACTAAAACTTTGTCTTCTTTCTGCTCGTGTTCTATTTCCTGTTTCAGCATCAAGGCTACAACAAGTGTATCAGAGCGAGTCAAGTGATCTGTTCCTGTGACGATGGCTGAATCAAGATCTTCTTCCAAGTCCCCATCGCGCGCCAGGATCGATGATGTCAGCGGAGGAAGCGGCGACGGCCGCATCATGGAGCGGGTAGTGAAGGAGAGAGGGGGTACAGCGAAGTACCTCATGCTGACACAAACGAACTATGGGGATTGGGCTCTCATGATGAGAGTCAATCTGCAGGCACAATACTTGTGGCAACACTGGCAAGCAATCGAGCCCGGGATCGCCGAGTACCGAGACGAGAGGATGGCCATGTCCGCCATACTCCAAGCTGTACCGTCGGAGATGCTGCGGACACTGGCGATGAAAGACACTGCCAAGGAAGCATCAGACACTGTAAAGACCATGCGGATGGGGGTCGAACACGTGCGCGAGGCCAAGGCGCAGAAACTTCGCGCCGACTTTGAGACGATCAAGTTCAAGGACGGCGAGTCCATCGAGGACTTTACGATGCCGCTCACGGGACTCGTCAACGACCTGCAACTACTCAGCGACGAGCTGTCCGAAGAGAAGGTAGTTAAAAAGTTTCTTCGTGTTGTTCCACCTAGGTACATGCAAGTCTCCATTTCCATTGAGACCCTTGTGGATCTCAAGACGTTGTCCACTGAAGAGCTTACCAATCGGCTTCTAGCCGTGGAGGAGCGGTATGATCTCGACGACGACTTTAGCAGCACGGGTGGCCACCTATTCCTCTCCGAAGAAGAATGGCTCGCGTGCATGAAGCGGAAGGAACAAGGTTGGCCACGAACGCAGCAAGCAAAAGAGCCGTGGCCGCGGCAACACGCACGACGACAGCGACAACACATTCGATGGCACGCATGACAAGTAGAAGGGCAAGTGTCACAATTGCGGCATCTACGGCCATTGGGCCAAGGAGTGCCGTAAGCCACGACGCAAGCGCCGTGAGAAGGTGAACCCTACGTGCGTTCAGGACAACGAGCCGGTATTGTTGATTTCTCAACGCTGCGATCTTGTGCCAACCGCGAGCGACGCGCCGCAGACGGTTCACCTCAATGAGAAGGTGTTCTTTGTCGACACCGACGACGGCGTGTGGTACCTCGACACGAGAGCCAATAGCCACATGACCTGTTCTAGAGCGATGTTCACGTCACTCGACGAATCGACAGAGGGGACGATCAAGTTCGGGGATGGCTCGCTAGTGGACATTTGCGGCAAAGGCGATGTCACATTTCAATGCCAAAATGAGGAGCACCGGGTACTCTCCGAGGTGTATTTTATACCTCGTCTTTGCAGCAATATCATCTCCCTCGGGAAATTGGACGAGAACGGGTGCAAGATCATGATCGAGGATGGACAACTGAGCATCTTCGACCGAGAACGCAAACTGCTGGCTCGGGTGGCGCTGTGCAAGAACGGGCTATATACTCTTACCCTGAATCTGACTGCTCCCGTATGTCTGCTCGCGAAGACGGACGACGTGGCTTGGCTATGGCATGCACGTTACAGGCATCTCAACTTCCGTGCATTGCGAAACATGGCACGCATGGAGATGGTGGATGGCGTCCCTCTCATCGAGCACGTCGAGCAGTTTTGTGATGGTTGCGCTCTCGGCAAGCAGCATTGTACCCCGTTCCCGCAAGCCACGATGTACCGTGCCGTGCGCGGGCTAAAGTTGGTGCATAGCGATCTTTGCGGCCCAATCACACCAACTACGTCAGGAGGTAACAAATATTTCTTGTTGGTAGTTGATAACCATAGCAGATATATGTGGCTTGAAGTACTCATGTCCAAAGAAGAAGCATTCAAGTGCTTCAGGAAGATCAAGGCTCTGGCTGAAAATGAACACAACACCAAGCTCAAGGCGTTCCGTTCGGGTCGCGGCGGCGAGTTTAACTCCCTCGAATTCCGGGAATACTGCGACGAGCTGGGCATCAAATACTGCACCACCGCGCCTTATACACCACAACAAAATGGCGTAGTCGAGCGCCGCAATCAAACGGTCGTGGAGATGGCGTTGTGCTTGCTGAAAAGCATGGGAGTGTCAGCCATGTTCTGGGGCGAAGCAGTGAAGACCGCCGTGTACATCCTCAACCGAGTGCCGACGCGGAACCTCGACGGCAAAAACACCATACAAGGCGTGGCACAAGAGGAAGCCGAAGGTATACCACTTCCGAACCTTCGGCTGTGTGGCACACGTTAAGAAGGTCGGGTCCGGCATCATCAAACTTGCGGACAGATCAGCGCAAATGGTGTTCCTTGGGTATGAGGAAGCTCCAAGGCATACCGCGTCTACGATCCAAGGGCGAAGAAGCTCCATGTGACGCGGGGCGTGGTGTTCGAGGAGCACAGGGGTTGGAACTGGGAGAGCGCACAACAATAATGTTTTCGGCCTAGCTGCCTTCACCGTGGAGTACACCACCGAGCTACTGGAACTCCACGGATAGCTACACCAGCAGCAAGGCGGTAGTAGAGACCAGCGCATCTAGGGTGATTCCAGTGGCGCAGTAGGCAGCGGAGCCACGCATGCCCACTGCTGCACTTTGGGGCATTGAGTGGGCGACACCACCTACTACCGATGAAATGCTCGATTCCGACAGCGGTTCGCACCGCTACCGCAAACTGTCGGACATCTACGACACCACGGCGACGCTAGACAGTGAGTATAGCGGACTATGCATGGTTGCAGCTGAGGAGCCCGCGAGCGTTAAGCTAGCGATGAAGGAGGCGTGCTGGAAGTGCGCTATGAACGACGAGATACAGTCGATCCATGACAACAACACATGGGTGCTCACCGATCTTCCCGACGGACACAGCAATAGGGCTCTAGTGGGTGTTCAAAGTTTAAAAGGATGCCGCAGATAACATCGTCAAACACAGCTCGTTTAGTTGCTAAAGGGTATGCTCAGCGACAGGGTGTGGACTTCGACGAGGTCTTCGCGCCGGTGACAAGAATGGAGACTGTGCGACTGCTGATTGGCGCTCGCCGCACACGGCAATTGGGAAGTGCACCACATAGACGTCAAATCGGCATTCTTGAATGGAAATCTCGCTGAGAAGGTCTACGTGCACTAGCCACCGGGCTTCATCGACGTCGAAAACGAGCACAAGGCTGCGGCAAGCGCCGCGAGCATGGAACGCGAAGATGGACAAGTCGCTCGTCTCGCTCGATTTCGAGCAAAGCCCATTTGAGCATGCCATGTATCGGAGGGCTAACGGAAAATCATACCTACTGATTGGCGTGTACATTGAAGACTTGATCATCACCGGATATTGCATTGATGACATCGCCAAGTTCAAGACTCAGATGAAGGAACTCTTCAGCATCAGTGATCTTGGCCTCTTAAGCTACTACTTGGGGATCAAAGTCAAGCAAGGCGCCGACGAGATAACTTTGTGTCATGGTGGCTACGTAAGCAAGGTGCTCGAAATCTCGCGCATGACCGGCTGCAACCCATGCCAAATACCGATGGAGAACCGTGTGAGGCTAAGCAAGACGGATGCCGGGGCTGCTGTGGACGCAACTAAGTACCGGAGCATCGTTGGGAGCATGCGCTACTTGGTGAACACGAGACCCGACATTGCCTATGTAGTGGGCATCGTGAGCAGGTTCATGGAGGCTCCTACCGCGCTGCACTGGGCTGTCGTCGAACACATTCTGAGGTATATCATTGGCACGGTCAGGTATGGGTGTTGTTATAAGAAGACCGGCGAGCTCGTCGTCCTGAGCGCGCGTAGGGTTTGCCTTCTCACGGCGCTCGCGTCGCGGCTTACTGCGCTCCTTGGCCCAGTGGCCGAAGATGCCGCAATTATGAAACTTGCCCTTCTTGTCATGCGTGCTGCCGGATGTGTTGCCACTGCCGTCATGCGTGTTGCCGCCGCCACGACTCTTGCTTGCCGCGTTCGCGGCCACCGCCGTCGGAGGAGACCTTGCCTTGTTCTTTCTGCTTAATGCGTGCGAGCCATTCTTCTTCGGAGAGAAGTAAGCGGCCACCCGTGCTGCCAGAGTCGCCGTCGAGATCATACCGCTCCTCGACGGCTAGAAGCCGATCGGTAAGCTCTTCAATGGACAACGTCTTGAGATCCACAAGGGTCTCAATGGAGATTGCGACTTGCGTGTACCTAGGTGGAACAATACGAAATTTTTTTTTTAACTACCTTCTCTTCTGACAACTCGTCGCCGAGTAGTTGCAGGTCGTTGACGAACCCCGTGAGCCGCATCGCGAAGTCCTTGACGGACTCGCCGTCCTTGAACTTGATCGTCTCAAAGTCGGCGCGAAGTTTCTGCGCCTTGGCCTCGCGTACGCGTTCGACCCCCATCCGCATGGTCTTTACAGTGTTCCATGCTTCCTTGGCAGTGTCTTTCACCGCCAGTGTCCGCAGCATCTTCGGCGGAACGACTTGGAGTATGGAGGAAAGTGCCATCCTGTCGTCTCAGTACTCGGCGATCCCGGGCTCGATTGCTTGCCACAAGCCCTGCGCCTGCAGATTGACTCTCATTATAAGAGCCCAATCCCCGTAGTTCGTTCGTGTCAGCATGAGGTACTTCACTTTACCCCCTCTCCTTCACTACCCGCTCCATGATGCGGCCGTCGCCGCTTCCTCCGCTGCCATCGTTGATCCTGGCGCACGATGGGAACTTGGAAGAAGATCTTGATTCAGCCATCGTCACAAGAACGAATCACTTGACTCGCTCTGATACCACTTGTTGTAGCCTTTGATGGTGAAACAGGAAACAAAATACGAACAGAAAGAAGACAATGTTTTAGTGCTGTTTTTCTAATTTCTTTTGTAGCCTTGATGCTGAAACAGTTAAAACTAATCCTCCAAGTAATAATATGGCATGTTCCAAGTGATGAGCAAATCAAAGAAAGTTCACACGAACTTCCGCATTTAACTGAAATTCTCGTGCACTAGGCAATCTGGCTACATTAGTGGTCATACGTTTGAGATTTGAAATCTCTCGCATCCATTTTTCACGTGCAGTCTCCAACCCCAGAGTTGCATGAGATTTTTCAGTGAGATATCATGGGATGGTTCTCCGAGATTTTGTCTACCCGGGGACATTGATACTACATTTGAGGAGCTAAACCAAAGTTTGAATTTCCACATTCGCCTTGATTGTCTGACATCAATAGCCAAGAAAATTGACGGTGGCAGATACTAAATTAAATTACCTTCTTTTCTTTTCTTTTTCTTTTTCTCATGGAAGATTCTGTTGTTTTCTATATTGATGCTTATTGCATTACTTCAATACAATAAATTTGAAAATGCATGGATGACATAACCTCACCATAATGATCATGATACAAAAGGAACACAAGCCATGACATACTACCCTATAATTAAAATTCATGATTGTCTATATATAGCAAGGAGATGGTATTATGTTTCATTCATATGATGTAATCTAGTTGCTTATTAGTATACCTCAACAGTAAGGCCTACAGAATGTACCATCAAGATTGAGACATTATCTGTTTTGTGTTTAGATAATACAATTCTATTAGGGTTGGTAATCCTCAGGGAGAGGATTCAACACCTTTATCAGTAATCTAGTAAATTATTCTATTTAATGTTTTCTTCTTAAGAGGATTTGTTAATGTGGGTCTATCTTTGGTACGAGTTTCAATTGTGATGCATATTAGGGCTGTGCACAATTAAGTCAAACCGACCAAATCGAACCAAGCCAAACCGAACCGATTGGTTTTAAACCGAATCGATGGTTCTGTTGGTTTGGTTCGACTTCAATTTTTTCAAAACCGATCGATTCGGTTCGGTTCACGGTTTGGTTATGCCAAAAACCGTCTAAACCGAACCGAACCGAACCAAATCCTTGTTAAATAATTAGGGTTGGCCGATTGGGTATGTGTTCATTATGTTGTATTATACCGGTTTGGTTCATTTATTTACATCACAGCCATTTATCAAGTAGAAGTTAAAAGAGCTCTCTCTCCCTCTCTAGTCTTAAAGAGGAGTGCTTGCGGCTCATATTCTTTTCTAATTGCTCCTGTGCACATGAAAGGGTTTTTTGGTTGAATGTATATAATTTTTTTATATGTATAATTGATATTTTTTTCCACCTGCAAAGCACAAGTTGAATTGAAGCTGCTGAATTGTATTTACTGTTGCAAAGTACAAGTTGACTGAGGTTTCATAAAAAAAAGCATACAGTCCATTTTTTTTATGTGATCAAAACCGACCAAGTCGAATCGATCCAAACCGAACCAAGTCGGTCGGTTTCAAAACCGAACCGACCATTTGGTTGGTTTGGTTCGGTTTTGTTTATTTTCAAACCGATTAACTTCGGTTCGACTTCGGTTGGGACCAAATAGGTCGACCACCGACTGATGCACACCCCTAATGCATATGTTTTGTCTACTTACAACAGCAACAAACATTATCCTTCATTTTGGGGTCTTCTTGCTTTGTTTATTTGCCCCTCTTTAATTTAGTGAGATTATGATTAATTGACATGGTTGTCTAGTGCATAGAAAGGTCAAAGCCCACATGATTCCTATTATTGGCCCTTATCTAAAGAGAGCAATCACACATTTAATATATGACCCTGAAATTCTTTCCTTGATATAGAATTGTGAATTTTATATGTACTTCAACTCTTCAAATAGTGAATTTAAAGGACATCATGAAGAGGAGTATCTATGTTTTTTTTTTTAATTACACTAAAAAGTCCAAACTCTCTGAAGTTAGAAAATGAACAATGACAGCAGCGCTCATATATTTTTTTGGAATAAGGGCAAAATTTTATTCCACGAACATCACAGAAAAAGTATTACAGTACACTTTCTCCCATCTATCCTACCCCGGTTAAGGGGCCATTACAGATACATCGAATTCGAAACTGCTATATGCAAGTTTCTTCCCCACACCATTACTTACAAGGATTATTGCAAACATCTTAAATATGGATATGGATTTGAACTGCTGCTTTTATGTATTATTCTTCCAAGGGAGAGCAAGGGAGAACAAGGCGTTAGAGGAGCAAACATATATTCCAATATCTCATTTTAGTATTTAATGTCAAGAATACTTGACCAAATATCAATTAATTTGCTATAATGTAATTGGAGTCCTTATGTACCCTCATACATGTTAGACTTATGACCAGCATCATCATAGGGGCCGGCTATAGGGCATAAAAATAAACTTCATAAAGAGTTGACAGTTTTACTTATCTTGAATAATGTTTTATGTCTAAGTGACGGATTGTTACGGCATTTTAGGCCATAACCTTGTCAAAGATTATAATTTGTTAGTCTACATCCAACTCGTATCTCCAGCCTATCCAGACAACAAGATTAGTGTGCTTTATTTCGCTTAATTATGCTTCTATATGATACGTGTCCTTTTTATTTTGTTTTCCCATAGTTTCAACTGCATCAAATACATATATTTTATTCTTACACTTAACTGGCTCAGATCCGTCTTGTTTGTGTTGATGAGAAAATAATGGAACTTTAAAAAGTAATTTAAGCAAAAACATATTTTGCGCCATAGATTGTTTCGATGGATATTCTCTCGTGTTGTGTGGGATTCTTTGCAGTGAACGGTATTGTTTTGGCCTTCTTCTAGGCGGGTTTTTTCCTTCTTTTTCTTTCATGTTTCTCCCTGGTTGCATGTGTTCAACCTATTGTGCCTTCTGTTAGACGCTGGTCTAAAATGTTGGCATTAATCATATAGAGTACTTTTCGGTTTACCTCTAGTTTCTGGACTTTGCATCAATCGGCAGAGTTGTCTCCTCTATTAGTTTCTTCGTACAAGAGAGGACCCAAATTCTTCCTGTTACATTCTTTTGTCAATGATTTTCTTGGTGAAAAGATTTTTTGCACCAACTAGTTGTGTATTGATATTTTCTATGGACGATATATTTTGACATGTGCATTTTATGGACTGTGTGTGTGTGAAAATGGCAATGACAACAATGAAAGAGGTCACGAAGGCACAATTTGCATTTTGCTATGGAGGCAGAGCCGAAGCGACGATGTATTGTAGAATGAAGATAACTCTGCAGTGACTTCTGCCGCATATTAAATCCTTTTTAAAAGGTCTCGACGAGGATGATGGGAGCTTCGATTTGAATCAGCAGGCACACCACTTGCAGTGTAATCTATGACCTTCAATACTTTCAAACTCTGAGATTTCGGATAAAGGTGTTATTGTTTCTTGCAAGAACCTCTTGAATGCTTCAATTTTAGTCATGCCCAGTGGAATAAAGTTGTTGAATCTATTTTAAAGCTCTTGAATCCTAGATTTATTCTTTTGTTTTGCATTTCTTTTAAGAAACTTACTCTAAACCTCTTTTGTTGTTAATTTACTGCAAACAACAGTTGGTGAAGTTCAGTAATAAGAATTTGTTCACCATCCTGCTAGAAAAGTTCTCAAAGATGGACTCCCATGCGTGATCGCGCTATTGCAATCTCTACGAGCTACATTCAAACCCAAATATCATTTGGACTTAATGTGGGTATCTCTTTTGATATTATGTCTCATGGATCAACTAATCTATGGATTTCAGGTCTCCAAAGACCGATGTTGCCTACTCTCTGGATCGGCTAAAGATGTTTTCTTGTTGTTTGCACTCGGTAGCGATGTGGTCTGCTGTCTTTGTTGATCAAAGAATTTTGATCGGCTAATTAATGGAAGATAACACATAATAGGTGAATTTGTCCAGCCACCAACATGATTCACACAGAGAGAGGCAGAAAAGATACTACTCTAGATTCATGCAATGGTAAAATACAGCTGCGAGAAGAACAGAAGAAGTGGCAACAATAAATATTTCCGATACAGTACAAATTAGCACACACCCCATGAAAGGGAAGGGAGGTCCTGCTATCTACGTTCAATTCCATTCCATGCCCACAGGAGGAGGAAGGAGAAAGGAACGTTACCGATAACTACTCACACTTTGGGATTGCTCCTGAAGGACCCCAGAGCCTTGGCTGCCCCTGCCCTCAGCACGATCTGGTGGTACGCCGCCGCAATTGCTGCACCGATGAACGGTCCGACCCAGAAGATCCACTGCCACCACAACAGAAAAAGTTACCGGTGCCGAAAGATTCCAAAAGTAAACCCGAAATCTTTAACGATTAGGATTGACAAGAAACCCAAAACCCCGTATGCCTGATCTATGCATACAACAAATATCAGGTTTATCACGTATATTTGATTGAAAGGTTTGAACGATCCAACCAAGCACAACAATGTATCTTTAATATTGTCGATATGTAATATAAAATCTATAATTCGAAAAAGTTTATAGGTTTCGGGTTTGGATCGTACATAAATTCAAACTTACACAGTATATAGACTCGTGACTATATATATATTGGGAGTTTAGGTGGGTGGGGGCATTAAAGTGAAGGATCACGAGGTGATGTGTGTACATGATTGTGAGTGTTGAGGTGACCCGTCTCTCGCTCAAACCATGTGGAGCGATAGTAGTAGTTATGAGGAAGCGTGCTTGGAGTAGGCAGCACCACATGGTGATGGTGGCATGGGCCAACTAGCGGACAAGCAACAAATGGCTTGGTGTTCCTTTGGCTTTGGCTTGCTTGTTTCCTACTCTTCTCAATTAGCTATAGCCTAGATTTGGAAACAATTGGGAGGTTTGTCTTGGTGGTGCTCTCATTTTCTAAGGTCATGTGAAAATATTAAAAAAAAAAAACTTTTTTTAAACCATTTTTAAAAAAAAAATAACCTTTTTTTAATATTATAAAGATCATGATACTACCGTTTATAAAAAAAAAAATAACGAGTCCTAAATCTAAAAATAGAAATTTTACATTAGTAATATATAAGAAAGAAAATTTTTGGGACTTTTTGATTTTTCGACCATGTATAATCGCATGACTTACACACGCTCATAACCAGATCCACGGAAGTGCCATAAGATCCAAAGTAATTTGGGTTTATACCGCGACTACAAACACCAAAGTTACTTATTAAGACTTAACCATAGATAGATAAATAGGCATTGTGAGATAAATATGTAATCCTTAATTCTCATACTAAGATTTTAAAATTTTGGTGATATTCTGAGCAATCCAAATTTGAATTTACTCGGATGTACATTTTAAACAGAATAAATTCTCTCTCCAGATATAGACATGAAGGATTGCGTGAGGATAAATATACCTCCGTGGGTGTTAAAAGTTATATATTTATTATGAGATGCATGAAGTAGAAGAGAGTAGTAGACATACTTGATCATCCCAAGCTTTGTCCTTATTGTAGATGACGGCAGCACCAAAGCTCCTAGCAGGATTGATGCCTGTGCCAGTGATGGGGATTGTGGCAAGATGGACCATGAACACAGCAAATCCGATGGGAAGGGGAGCCAAAACCTTCAAAAAAAAAAAAAAAAAATTCAAGAAATGGTCAATTATGAGAACATAGCATCAGCACATAAATAGTAGTACATGATGACAGTGCTAGAATTTGACAAATTGATGCAAAAGCCACTTAAATGCAACTCAAGTCATTCTTTGCTTGTATGTGACTATGAAGTGACACCCGATCGATGGAAGAAAAACAAAGGAATATTGTTCGTTACTGTTGTTATATAGTGATGTTATCGACATAATAAGACCTAACATAATGGCACTTGCTCCCAATGGAAGCAAGCATGTCATCATACAGCTATCATAATAGAAACCCCTGCTTTGGCTCTTGGGTGCATTCATCAGCTATCATTAAAAAAAAAAAAAGGTGTAAAGAAAAATAATTTTCAATGAAAAAGAAAAATAGAAGAAAAGTTGTTCCTTGTACCCACCCAAGAATTCACCTTCCCTAATAATTCACTATCCTCCTAATTTTTCCGGCCTTTCCAAACACCGAAAATAAAAATATAAAACTTATAATTTTCCATAAGAGAGAACAAAGAATTTCTTTTCTTTTCTTTCGGTGAACCAAACGAGATCTTACAAAGGATATGCTTTATATTTTAAGATTTAGAGAATAAATCCTAGAAAAATTTCAAAGGTTTTAAAAAGTCATGGCGGGCGATCCCCTCAAAGCCACAATGTCTACGCATCAATATTAAAAAAAATATATATTATCGATTATACATATATACATATACATACATCTCTAACATGTATGCATGAGTTTGATATTTAAATTTATTTCCAAAATTTTGTGATGGTCTTACCAAAGATGATGACTTGGCAACTGTTAAGCCTATGTCATATATAAGGGAAAGTATTAATAATAGTAAGCAACAAAGACGAGCAAGAGCAAAACAAAGCCAGAGAATCAGACATGCTTGTAGATTTTGATTCAGTTATTTCCTTATTCTTCTATAATTTAAATCCATTCTTGTTTGTTCATGATTAACTAATACAAATACAAAGCACAGACTGAGCAAATAATGCTCGCACCTACTAGGTGTGACAACAAAAACCAGACAAATATATAGAGATCAATAAGTTCGAACAAAACAGAAACAACGAACAACAAAAGTCTGGGTTTTTTGTTTAGTTATACACAGTCGCATATTCTTCAATTGGTTGCTCCTAAAGTTCTCTTTGTGCCATTGCATGAACTACAAATCTATATATTATGCGAAAACAAAATATTGCTTTACTATAAATAGTTTGAGCTTTCCTTAAAAGAAAAAGGAAATGAAAACTAAATACTAAGCATGTTCGAATAACATAAAGAAGATATCCTAGTTCTGTTATGCAATGTGATGGTAGTTGTTATTTAAGAATATGATGTTGATTTTTTCTACTAATATTAATATCATATCGATATTATTATAAGCCATTTAGGCTTTGAAATCAACCTCTTAACAAAAGATAAACAAAAGTTGGCGTTAGTTGTTTTTTTTTAATGTCCGGACGCATATATTGGGGACTTGTATAATTCTCTCACTCTCCCAACCTCGGTCCCAAAAGGTGGTCACTTAGACAATTCAGCCCGTAGGTTCCCACAGGTCCGTCGGTACTGCTCCAGTCCCATCATTTATTAAATAGAAGAAATAATAATATAAATTCTAACTCGAACACAAGCAGATTGGATAGATACCTCCTACCTCAGACACTTGAGCTAGACACTTGAGCTAGAGGTGATTCACAAGAGCTAGTGTTATTAAACATTCTGTTTATGCTACTTTTTAAAGAATAGAAAAAGTCGTAGACCAAATATGTTGTAGTTAGTTTCATCTAACTATTTGATAAGATTGTGCAAATCAATTAGGGATATGTCCAGGACAGACCCAGCGGTAAGTTCGACAAGACAGCATGGCCTGGACAACCCACTTCATAGGACAACCTTCCAGGTCATTTATTTTTTCTTAAAATCGTCTTGATATAAGATTGTGCAAATCAATTAGGGATATGTCCAGGACAGACCCAGGGGTAAGTCCGACAAGATAGAATGGCTTGGACAACCCACTTCATAGGACAACCTCCCAGGCCATTTATTTTTCTTAAAATCGTCTCTGCCCAAACTTAACTTTAACCTATATTTACATCAATATGAGTCGAGGGACGACCAAAATTAACTCCATTTAGGACAACCCAACTCTCCGAGTCGGCTCTGGATATGCCCATCCCCTAGAGATACGATTGTTATCTTCTGTAACCAATCTGTTATGATCTTGTAACCAATACATACTTGCATATAAGCTAACAGCAACACACGTTTGAGGGTTACTTGCTCTACATATACACATACACACGATTATCATCTCTTCTTATACACGGTTCCCCGAAGAACATACAACAATATATACCTAAGGTATATACTACCATTTAAACTACAACAATATATATATCAGAGGTATATACCGCCATTTAAACTACAACAATATACACCTTAGGTACTTTGTTCACAATATAATTAGTGTTAATTAGCGTTTAGACCACGAATTTTATACCAGCTTCGAGTTTAAAGTCCTGATATGTTCAATTGAAGAATTTGGAACTTGGAATTTTTTTTTTTTTTCCTATTATACCCTCACTAACCTATATAGGAAAATTTCATTATCAAGAGGGGAGAAAGAAATTAAATTTTTTTTTTAGAAATTTAAGGTCTAAACTTTCTAATTGCACATGTCAGCACTAAAACTCTAAATGATCTAAATAATAATGAGCTCATATGATTACGAGTAGCATGCATGATTGTGAGACTGACTGACTGACAATGCAGCTAGGCTAGGCCAGGCTAGGCTAGGGTAGAAAAGGAAGGGAAGGAGTGGGAGTGGAGGTGCTTACAGGGATGTGGGAGTCGCGGGCATTGCGCTTGGGGTCGGTGGCGGAGAAGACGGTGTAGACGAGGACGAAGGTGCCGATGATCTCGGCAGCGAGGCCGGTCCCCTTGGAGTACCCCTCCGCGAGCTCGTTGGCCCCGCCCCCGTACCGGACGTAGAACGCGCTCTGGAACGCCCTCACGAGGCCCACGCCGCAGACGGCGCCGAGGCACTGCGCAACCATGTACAGGACCGCGCGGACCAGGGACACCTTCCTCGCCAGGAACAGCCCGAACGTCACAGCAGGGTTTATGTGACCACCTGCAACCCAAAATTCATTCATTCATTGTTCCGCTATCAATTACCACGCACGCATAACTCCAACGAAGGGATCAAGAGCTAAATATTAGTAAATTAATTGTCCTTTTTTTTTTTTCTTCTTCCTTTCCAAAATTATCTCCCAAGAACAAATACAAAAACTCCATTTGCCTACCTACCAACCAGTACAGAAATTAACTAACCACAAAGTCGGTAGTCGTTGTTTGCTCCTCACAAGTCTAAAAGTCTTAACTTTTACTTTTGTATGTGGAAGCGGTGACAGAACTATTTGTATGTGGAAGCAGTGACAGAACTAGTATCTAAAGTTAGGAAAGGTTGAACTTTAGATATAAGTTGAACATGGGAATACTTGCATCACATCATCTAAAGTACTAAATTTTTTGATTTTTTTTTTTTTACTTAATTGTTGCATACTTCAAATCATAAATTATAACAAAAAAATATTATTTTTTTCAAAATTTTAGGTGTATATATATATATATATATAACATTCTGCAATTGTACTATTTTTTTTTTAATTTTCTATATGATATGATAAAATTTGGAGTTTAATATTAGAGAATCATGACTACCGTTGAGAGTTCAAATGTTCACTCTATTCGCAATTTACATTAACTATTCCAGCAGACTTACTAAAAAAAAATTGTTCTTATTTTGAAAGTAATTATTAGACGGACTACTTTTATGTTTTATATTTTCTATAAAAAGTTATAACACTAGCTACTACTACTTTAAAAACAAAATATAAAGCAAATTGGCGTTTCGTATTAATTGTTTTTAAAATAAAGGTAGTTCTTCTAATATCCATGAAATATAGTTTAAATTAATTTATTTATTTCGTTCCAAATAATGTCATGTTTATGTGAATCCCGCCACAGCTCTCTCGAGTTTGTTGTTTTTTAGTAAGTACAATATTGACTACTTGAAAACTTTCTTGAAATTAAAGTCTGTGAGTGAGTATATAATTATTTAACGAACGAATGAATTTACCGGAGATGCCGGCGGTGCAGTAGACGAGGATGAAGATCATCCCGCCGAACGCCCACGCGATGCCGAGGATCCCGACGCCGCTGCAGGCGGCGTCGGCGTTGGCCGGCAGCGTGGCGTCGGACTGGTGCTTGTAGCCGATGACGGTGGCGACGGTGATGTAGAGGAAGAGCAGGGTGGCTATGAACTCGGCGATGATGGCGCGGTAGAAGGACCACTTGCTCAGCTCCACCATGCCGAACAGCGGCGCCGGCGGGGGGTCGGTGTAGTCCTTCGCGGTGAACTCTCCTCCCTCCACCGCTCCTTCTTCCACTTCCTTGCCCATTTTCCTAGCTTGCTTGCTTACTTACTAACGGAGAAGGAATGACAAGAAGAGCAGCTGCTCTTTCTTTCCTTTCTGTTCTTTTATTTTCTTGTGTGGATATAAAGAGGAGGTGTGTGCTGTGATGGGGTATTTATGGAGGGAGAGTTGGCGAGTCTTTTTCTTTTACGAAATAGAAACCCCAATAATTTATTGGTGGAGCCCACCATACCAATCCCACATCCACTCACTACCCTGTATCAGGCTGGCAAGGGTGAATGAATGGTAAAAGATAAAAGATAAAAGATAAAAAGGTGAAAAGCATTCACATAGGGTAGATTGGGGCTTGTGGCACGCATGGAACCGTTCTTAGCCAACAAGGGTTTGGGGCCAAGTAAGTAAAGTTTTTGTTGTATTGTGATATGGTGGTCACAAGTGTATTTGTCTCGTTCTGGAACACTATTGGTACATGAGAACCTGGCTCTTGATTCGGCCTCGATCGAATCCGATATCTTGATTTGGACAGGTAGGATCGGGTCTTGCACAAGATCCATCTTAAAAGAAAACATAGTATCTAAATCATACACATATATACTATCCGATTCGAAACTAGACCTCATCGAAACATAAATACTACGAGGAAGGAAGAGGCCCCTTGCAAGCAGATCGAGCCTTATCATTAGTGCCAATGATCTTGTGCATGATCATCGCAACTCAATGCTACACAACATGAAAGGAGAACTTGTGCATACTAGTTACGTTAATATATATATATATATATATATATATATATATATTTTTCTCTCTTTGTGATGAGTTTGCAACTGAAATCCATACAAAACAACATTTCAACGATATATTAGTGATGAAAAATTATAATTGACGAACCAATCGCTAAAGGGGTAAAAACATATTAGAAATGAAAGATGTCACTAAATCCATCGCCAGTCTGTCGTCAATACATCACAAGTTCATTGCTATATGGATACAATTTTGACTACAAAGTTTACGAAATAAAAGTCGCTATTACGTCGACTGATCGTCGTTGCCTCTTTTGTTGTTCGATTGTCGTTTAATCCATCACAACACTTTTTTCGCGAGTCTGTCACAATTTTGTCACTGAGTCGTCGAGCCAACAATGTATTAGAGATAGATTACTACTAGCAACATAGCGTATACCAAAGGATTATGTATGTCGGTAAGTCGTTGCTATTTTGGTATAGTGACAGATTTGTATGTTGCTATTTTGGCATAGTGACGGATTTGTCCGTCGCTATTTTGGCATAGTGATGTATTTGACCGTTATTTTCTCATAGCTCTTTGTAGTGTTCCTCCCTCTATGTATAGTCCTATATGAAGTAAATTTAGGTTTTGTTGTGTTATTGGGGTATTATGGTGCAGTTTACTATGGTACAACTAAGCCTTAATGATGTATTTGAGAAAATAACTACTTGTGAATATTAAACCTAAATATATACAATTCAAGCTCAGTTATACCATCATTCCTATGTTTAGGCTCTGTTATGCTTGAAATTGAACCTAACTTTACAAACATGACACTTCTACCACAATAAAACCTTCTTCTTTTTTGCTTCTGCTCCACAATAAAACCTAAGAATACAATATTTTGGTTATTCTGCAGAAAGTCTAGCAACAAAGAGGGATGGCAGATAGTACTTGTTTCAGGCTAGTTTAACTCAGTTCTCTACATAATATTCTTACTTTCCCAACTAAATTAATTTTAATTTGTAGGTAATGTACATAGTAGTATGTATTATCATTCATATCCATACTCATCCAAATTTATTCCAATATACCAATACCGACATTGGTTCGAGTATTGTTTGGTGTCCTTGTCTACGTATGACTGTATGAGAGACAGAGAAAGTTGAGTGATTCCTCCCTACTTTTTTGGATTTTTCTGGTCAAGTCCAATACAGTAACATATGTCCCATCAGATTTGGCTTCTCTGATGTGTGGAAAATTTTGTTTTCGGCTAATTTACACATTGCACTGCAAAGAACCGTAATAGATTCTATTAGGCATTTCCAATTTGCAATGCAAGTTATTTAGTTTTACAAAAAATTACATATACAACATTACACTTAATTGAAATTGCAAAGTGAGCAATAAAATTTTAAAAATTATCATCAGAAAAACGTTCTTTGAAAGGACGTTTCTGTCAAAAAAAATGTTCTTTTAAAGGACGTTGTTTGGATTTTATTTTTTTTAAGAATAAATCCTTACTGCATGTGCGGTTGGGTAGGTGAGAAAAGTAAATGAGATATAGATATATAGTAGGGGTGGTGGGGATGGGATAAACGTAACAAAAATGTTAAAGAAATGTCCTTTAAACGGATGTTTCTTTGCAAAACAAAAAAACGTCCTTTGTAAGGATATTTTGGACCTCTATTTGTAATTTTTCAAACAATATCCTCTACTATCAATTTTTCTTAAATACAATGTTTTATATATAATTTTCTGTTAGTTTTACACTCAATCCTGTGGCATGCATGAGTTGCCGGATGAGGAAGGCCTAGGGCTGAGGGGGAACGCATCCCTTACCTACTTCCAGGATGTGTTTAGCTTTGAGGGCTAAAACTCCCTAACATATAAATTTGGTTTTACTTTCTCTTTTTGGTTAACATAACTATACACAAAAAGAACTTCTCTCTTTTGAAAATGTATTTTCTCCTATTGATGTATTTCCCATAAAAAAGATGGGTACCTTAGAATTTCCTAATTTATTCATTTCAACTTTGCACTGTACATATAACTTATCGGTGTCACAAAATTTCCTAAGGGTCTGCTTGGTAATGGTATTTTTATCGGTTTTGGAGTGTTTTTGAACCGACCGTTTATGAAAATCCCTACTTGTTAATTTTTTTGAGGCACTGATTTTCGTCGGCTCAAAAATCCCCCAAAATCGGTGTAATGTATTTTTGGGTGGCTTTGTAAACACTCCAAATCGGTAGGTTTTGAGCGGCTTTATTTTTTTATTCCATTTATATACTCACAAAAATAGATATAATTATAACTACCGATACCCTTCCCTATTTAATTTATTCGAGTACAAAACTTTCAGAACCGCTCGTTAGTGAATTACCAAGCATGGATTGGACTGGTTTAAAAGCCGCTACTTAAAAACCATCCAAAACCAAACCTCTCATAACCGCTCATAACCGGTACTCTAAAAATACCTCATAACCGCTACCCCGGTAATTGCCAAGCAGACCCTAAGTGTCATGGTTCTTTCTTATATGTCTACAAAAGTTATCCCTCCTAAAAGGAGAGTGTTTGGATTTCAGAGATGTGCAAGTCAACCGCGAAATCCAAAAAGAAAAAAAAAAACACAGACCATGATCTCGTTACATATAATCAAACACAAATCACACGGCAGAAAAAAAAAATGGTCTTTCTTTACGGTCTATTTATGGACTGTCGTAGTAAACCGTCAAGCATTACTTCTGCCACAACTGCGGCATCTACCATCACCATGTACGGACTTAATCGACGCGACACTGCTTTTTTGGATGGTCCATCGGGTGTCGAATGGAAGAGACAGCTCCAGCCGGAGACTCATCGTTAACAAGATATAAGCTTCGACTGGATTCGTCATTTTTCCTCTTTTTTTAAGGACTTGTTTTATGGTCTTTAGGAGATGATTGGCGGAGTCTACTTCGATTTTGGTTGTTTATTAGAAAAATTCATGGTTTATTAATTTTTATTTTTTGATAGAATTCTTCATAGTGATTCCTGGCTTATTTTGATTTTAAGGAGTATGGATGAAAACTAATTAACTATACTTTAATTTACTTCTGTTGAAGAATTTCCACAGATCTTAAAACATCTATTAGATAAATTACAAATAATATTTTATCTATATTAGAAGAAATTTGTGAGTTATTTGCTTCCGATCTTGGAGAGGTTCACTCGGAGAAGCTTCTCATTGGTCGTTCCCCCAGTACTGCGTAAGTCAGTGCATTTTTTTATATTAAAATATATTCGTGTTCCTAATTCTTTAACTAAGTTTTTGTCATTTCTTGGCATATTTAGGAGTGATTATGTCAATTTCCTTTGGAAGGATTGAAGATCTTAGTCATTTTGTATTGTGTATGTCGATCAAAGCTAGACAGTGAAGATGTCCATATACTTGCAAATGTATGGAAATTTGCCTTGAACTGGATTTTGTATTTGGTATGTGGTGCGTGCATCATCTGGTTTTACTTACTATCATATCGAACACAGAAGCCAATATGCTATGTTGCGTGGATACAAACATGAATGTTGATGATTTTTTTTTTTAATGGATTTTCGTCAACCAATTACATTTATAATGTTGCAGTTTCATGTCATTTACATTTATTATAGGCTATTTGGTTGCTTGAAAGTGCAAGGAAGTGTGAAAGTGACTTTTTGTTTAATGAATATGAAATGCGTATATTTTTGAATTTTATACTAGTTTTTGTCTGCTGAAAGTGAGTTTCAATTTAGAAATGTTATATTTTGTAACTTGTAAGTGGTCAAACTCATACTTCCAGTGTTTGGATAGCTATGAAAGTGGGTAAAATTTAAAAATGTATTATAAGAATAACAACAAAAATTAATTAGCTAACGCTTAATTACTAATTAATATCACTAGAAAAAATGAATTAATTTATTGATTTACTTTTCTGTAACTAACTATTGATAATGCGGATGTGAAAAGTGCTTGGGTGCACAGTGCATTTAATGAAGAAAAAAAATCCACACTTTCAGCAGCAATTTCATTTAACCAGACAACTCCTTGTGCTGTTTGCTTCATCCCAGACTCGAACTTGCTGCTTCTACAGCAGATGCTCTTTTTCTCATTGCTTTTGTGCCAGCAAGAAGTACACCATGTGCCCATCCTTCAATTGTGTGGTGTTAATACTTACGTACCAGGCCAATTAACATCAAGATAATGTTGTTGGATTATATCGCATTTCCTGTTCAATGTTCAAAAGTTGTGATAATGGAGTCGATAATTTAGTTTCACGTCGAACAGAAAGTAGAATTATGATATGTAGATGATTAAAATTGGTTCAGACCTAACATAAAAAAATTATTTTAAGATATATAAGCCTAACCAAATATCTTATCTCATGGACCAACTCTGATTCGGATCACATCGAGTTTCCAGCAAATGTTAGATTTCGTGCCTGTGAGATGTGAATACAAATCTATTTTAGGAACGTATTTGTTATGGTAGTGTTTATTCTCCGTAAATAAGGAACATTAAATCCAGGGCCGACCCAGGAGTTAGTCCGACAATAATTCGAATTTGGATAATTTTTTTCTTCTTTGGACAACCTCCAGGTTCAGCATGACCTATATTTGGACAGAATAACTCATTCCCGTGTGTGCCTAGCAGTGATTGGATAGTAGAGGACCTAAAAATATTGGAGATATTGCAGTGGAACACTATAAGAAATTGGTTACCACGAATAAATAAATGATTTATTTTTTCAATAGTATGAATAGAATAAGTTGTTTACGTTTGTTATAGTTTAGCGGCTTTAGCCCTGTGTACTCTTTTTTTTTCTTTTAGGTAATGTCTTATTTGATAGGGATAATTTAGCAAATACCCCCATTCCAAATGTTAAAACTAGCATATACCTCCACTATTTATTTTATTTAGCAAATACTCCCACTCCTATGTAAAAGAGTGGGGGTATATCTTAAATTTTTATTATTTTATATCAAAAATGGGGGTATTTGTTAGATAAATAAAATAGTGGGGGTATATGCTAATTTTAACATTTAGAATGGAGGCATTTGCTAAATTATCCCTATTTGATATGAAACATTCGGTTTACATCAATTGATAATAAATCTCCTAATGTATGTTTTTTTAATCTCCGAATTTTTTAGGACAGGATAAGGATCATTCCATATAGTAATAAGCTAGGGTAGATAATGTGTCACCTCCTATCTTTTTCAAGTTGTTTATTATAGTTTTATATGTACGGCCTATGTGATATTATATTTTGATATTCTTTACAATACTTCAAGAGATGTTAGAAGAGATAAATTTAGAAGGAAAAAAAACACTCGTTTCTCTTTTCACAAACATATGTCGGTGTTATTTTTTTTGTATTCGTTCTATTCTTACTCTCCATTAAAAAAATCTCAACCTAATTTAAAAATCTTAGAACCCTAATCAGAGCGCATTCGGTACGAAAAGAAAAGTTGACATTTACACAATTGGTGACTAAGTTATGTAATAACTTGGTCAAGTTGAGGTATTTTCTCTAGCTATCGACTTGAATTGTTGCATTTCATGTTGGATAACATATTTGAATGTTATTACATTTTAAAAAGTAGGCTCAATTGTGCAAACTTCATATGTGATATTATATAAGTCATATTGAATTAAATTGGGAATCTTTTTAAGCTCCCCAAATAATTGTTAATGTTATATTCATTGAACTAAACTAATTATCGATTTTAACCCGATCGACTGACATATCTAGCCAGTTAACGCATTGCTTAGTCATTAAGGATATCCAGGTCTGATTCGGTTATATAATTTACATAATCGACTAAGTCGGTTTGGCATCAAATTTCTATGTTACTCATAAGAATATAGAACCTTGTGACCATAGCATCATGCTACCATTACTACGATAACCACCCCCTCGAATTGCAGATAGAGCCAACTCTACCATGTAACCAACTTAGGCATATGCCTAGGGCCCCGTAATTTAAGGGGGGGGGGCATATATATATATATATATATATATATATATATATATATATATATATAGTCTACATGTACGTGCTTTGCACGTATTATAATTAGAATATCCTAAGGCCAGCTGTCGTTTTTTTCGTTTTTTTTTTCAGATGACTATTTATATGTGTGTGCTTTCTTTTTACAATGCCAAGAGTTTCGAAGTACGAATTTTATTATTTTTATTTTTTTATTGAGAATAATAACCTTCGGAAAATGGTAATGACATAAAAATTTATTACCATTGGAACATAAAGAGTTGTATGGAAAAAAAAAACTCATACAATGCAAACTTTATTGTGTTTGACTCTTAAACATAGATGACATGCAAGTTGACATAATAATATCATGTCCATAAAACACTCAAGGATATTTTAGGAATTCAAAAGTTTCACCACCAAGTTTTCCTATATATATATATATATATATATATATATATATGTCCGCCTTCCGGACATCGAGTACTTCCGGGAATCCTCAGTGCCTCTAGTTCCGTTCTCCGATGCAGAATTAACCTCGCTGTCATCATCCTTCCCCCACTCTTTCATCCTCAAATTTTCATCCGGTTGCCCCAAGCTAGCTAGAGTGCAGGAGGTGATTGCCAGCTGGAAACTGACGACTCCTTATCGAGTAGCTCCCCTCCATCCGAGGCATATCCTGCTCCACTTATCCTCAGACCTCGACCACAGGACCGTGTGGTCCAAAGGCACTTGCAGAATAGACTCCCACCAGATGAAGATCATCAAGTGGTCGACTAGCTTCAACACCAGAGAAGACTCCCCGAAAGTCGCCGCTTGGGTTACACTGCCCAATCTTCCCCTCATTTGCTTTGTTCCAGCAGCGCTTAGGCGTATCGCTAACTCCTTCGGCACGTACGTGGCCACGGCGCCAGAGACGAGCAACCTCACCAAGGCTCACTACGCCAAAATTTGTGTGGAACTAGATCTTTCCTCAGAACCACCGAACTTTATCTCGATCGAGCTGGACAACCGGACTCACACCCAACAAATCATCTACGACAACCATATTCTGTTCTGCAACCACTGCCATCTAAGAGGCCACACCCCAAAACATTGCCACCGCCTCCATCCAGAACTCAAGAAGAAACTAGTGCAGAACGAAAAAGTGCAAACAGAGGAGAGGACCCCCCAGGGGGCCATTCTTCCCCTTCCTAACTCCCACATCCGATTCAACTCCAGAGAAGGAATGGTGGACAAGAGCGACCTCCCTAGCAACGCTTTAATCCCACTCAACCCTCATGCCATCACTCTATCCAACCAATTTGACGCTCTTGATTCGGAGGAGGCGGCTTCCCCATCGTCTTCGGAGCCCCACCGTGTCGAGAACACCGGCGCCATGGTCCCCTTTTCCGAGGTCGTAGAGGCGACCAGTGTCTTTGTCGACGAGGACCTCCGACCCACCACCGAAGACCCCATCGAAGTAGCCCTTTCAACCCTAGGCCCGGACCTCGTTCAGAGGGGCAAACATGTTCTAGCGACAGGATTTCCTCTCCAGCAATCCATGCTTCTGATAGAGAGCACTAGTGACTCCTTAGTTATCCCTTCAGAAGACCCAACATGGGACTCCGTCGGGGAATCGATCAGTCCTACCCCAGACCAGCAAAAGGAATCAACTTGTGGCCATCCTACCACAGCTAAGAAAGGTAACAAGGTCTTAACTAGGAAAGGCCTTGCAGATTCCACAACCATCCTAACCAGATCCGCCACCAAGCGGATCAAACAAACCCCCAATGACTCCCTTAATGATTAATATCCTATCATGGAATATTCGCGGGCTAGAATCATCAGCCTCAATAAAATCCATAAGATTAACATCCTCATTATTCTTGAACCCAAAATTCCCTCCAAAAGACTTAAATCCATCCAGCTACAGCTGAGCCTTCCCACGACCATTGCTGGCAGACACGACATTTGGATCCTTGGTTCGAAAGACGTCACTATCGGGTGTATCCAAGACACCCGGCAAGCCCTCTCCTGCTGGCTCGACCACCCCATGCTCTCCGAGCGTGCCATCATCTCGGCGGTCCACGGCAGTTGTGATTTCTTAGAGCGAAAACACCTATGGAACGATCTCCTCGACATCCACCAAAATCATAGCGACTCTCCATGGCTTTGCATTGGGGACTTCAATGCTCTCACCTGCAGAGATAAAAAAATCGGGGGACGACCCCCTCCTATCCCGGCCATGCAAGACTTCAAAAACTTTATTTTCAACGCCAATCTTGTCCCGATCCAGTTCATTGGCAACGCTTTCACCTGGTGCAACATGCAAGAAGGAAATCGCCGTCAGTACTCTCGTATCGACAGAGCCCTCACTAAAATCCTCTGGCACGGCATGGGGATCACTACCAACCTGTCCCACCTCAACTCTACCGAATCTGACCACGCTCCACTGCTTCTGAAAATAAAAAACAACACCAACCCATCCAAAAAGAATTTCCAATTCCTCGACCTCTGGATCGAGCATCCCCAATTCTTGGACATCGTAGCGAAAGCGTGGAATAGTGAAGACTCTCCCAACCCCTGTCCCGCTTAAGCCATAGGCTTAAAGCTAACAGGAAAGCCCTATCCAACTGGACCAAACAAGCTTTTGGGGACATCTTCCAAGCCGTCCGGGTGGCTGAGGATAACATCACCCGCGCCGAAGCCAGGTTCGCATCCGATCGATCTCCGGCGGCCAGGACAGCCCTCAACCTTACCAAAGCCATGCTCAAATTTAGAATTAAAGTGGAGAGCGACTTCTGGAAGCAGAAAGCTAGATTGAAATGGATAGCGACGGGGACAAAAACTCGAAATACTTCCATGCCTGCGTCAACGGCCGGAGACAAAAGCTAGCGATCCACCAAACCACCGACGAGGGAGGGTAACATCATTTCTGACCAAAAAGGCATCCAGGCAGCCGCCACGGAGTTTTATTCCAAATTATTCTCCAAAGAAATAGTCCACAAAGACAACACCTTCTTGGACCAAATTCCCTCCCTCATTACGGAAGCCGACAACGCCCAGCTCGAGCGCACACCCACAGTTCAGGAAGTGAAAGAGGCGATTTGGCATAGCGCTTGTCATGACCCGCTCCCGAATAATCGGACACGAGTCGGACACGCCCAGCCTTCGTCGTTAGACATGACGAAGTAAGTTGTACCAATCTAGGAAAACTAACTAGATAAATATGAACATGTATGAATTACAGCATCTAAAACGTATCCCAGAATGATCACCATAATCCACAATTCTATGTATATAAATGTACGAGTCATCAAGAATGAAATGTACATGAATTCTAAAGACAATGTCTAAGAGTAAAGCGAACAGTCTAAACCTGAAACCTCAAGCTAAGTCATGACCATCCTGCTCAGCTAAGATCCCGGGCTCTGGCCCATAAGGTAGAATGATAAATCCTGCAAGTATACCTGCAACTTATCCAGTCAGGAGCGGAGCAAAGTACAGTTCTAGGTAATGAACAAGAACATGATATGAAAATGAGTACAAGGAAACATGAACTATAAAGTACAGGAAAAGAACATGAAGGTACATGAATGTAAGTACAGGTAATAAAGTACATGAATGTAAAGTACAGGAACATGTAAAGTACAGAAATAAAACTATAATCCTGAAGTACCAGACATGACAAGTGCACAATATCGAAATACATCTAGTTCATGTGACCGGCTGGGGTGAGAACATGTACAGGAGTACATGAATATGGTACGACTTAGGACCCGTGTGCACAGTGCGAGGCCTAAGCTAGGCACAGGAATATATAGTAACCGGGATTGGTCACATGGCTAGTGTATTTTCCCATCCGACACTAATAAGTACAAGAACAAGGGTACATGAATACATGAGTACATGAATATCGTGCCATGACGTGTCACAAGAAAAGGGTACAAGAATGTAAATGCACAAAACCGTAGAAAAGTACTTGCCTTGCTCCAGGAAGGTACGGGTAGTGAATGGAGCTGGATGTCCTCCTGTTTAATAATTTCAAGTTGGTTAAGCTCTAGAAAATAACAATTGGCTATTCTCTTCTCTTAACCAAAACTGATTATGAATTATTTGCTAGTCCTATAAATTCCAAATAAAATATTTACTTACTACTCTATGGTATATACAAGATTGCTTACCTATTATCCTGTTAATTCTAGATGATACTATTTTAATTATAAACACATTTAATAACCCAGTTACTAGTACTCAAAATTCTTAACAATAACTGCTATCAGTCCAACAGAGCCAACCCAAAGACTGTACTAGTTAAACTAGAGCCACACAAGATGAGTAATATCAATAACTCAGTCTTCTGCCATTTAAAGGCCGGCCACATGCTTGGTTGGCCCACTCATTTCAACCCCATCAATAAGCCAGTATAGTCCAATACATTACTTATATATGGACTTAACCAGCCAACCTTTAATTTAGAAAATAAAACTCAGCACCAACTTAATCCAAATACCTATGGTCAACCTGAACAAAACCAAACATACCAAGAAAAACTCACTGATATATACTAAATTGTCCAACTATCCCAAACCCAGGACTTACCATTACAAGTGATACATGGCCACCTCTAAATACAACCTTGCTATAGCACATCAAGACTTTAAAAGAAAAATTGCAAGGAAAGTCACAAAACAAACTCTTCGACCAATTCCAGCTTCAAACACACAAAAAATTTCCAACCCTAACTTCAGTTTGAAATTAACGGCTAAGCCTCCTTCAAAAACCAAAATGTTGAGAAAAGAAATCAAATACAGAACACTTAAATCTGGAAGAAATTGTAATTACATCTAGCGTAGGGGAACAACCAAAGTTGTTTAAGTGTCTCACACTTCATGGAACTTATAATTGCCATACTTTATTTATGTTATAAGGAAGCTTATGCACTTGAGAATCAGAAGAACAGCAGCTTGGTTAGAATAGTAGTTAACCAAGGCAATGCTACCCATAGTAATTATATAAAGGCTGACAACGGATACCTATCTCAATAAAATTAAACAGAGTGAGATATCTCAGTGGAAAATGAAGCTGGTGCTGCTCAAGATCATTATTTAGATGATTGCTTGGATCCCAGTCCACTGATAGCAGAAAAGTACGGTTATTGTGAAGTCACATATTTTCAAAATGTTGCCAACTTCAGAATGAAGATTATAGATTACTACAATTGAATTGAACTACAAGAAGTTGTTTTAATCCCAGTGGGAATTGAGCGTAGATTGCACAGGCGCTATTTGAGATCGTCTTGGTACTGTCTAAAATAAGAAGCTATGTGTTATTGTGCCATATTGATTTCACTGATACAAGTCTACTGGGACAAAGGTCGACACTGGGCACTGTTTACCTCGCCATGCACTCGACACCATAGAGCAATAGGATTGGATACGTATACGAATACAACGACACGCACACACACGAACACGAGACCAGTCTCCTGCATCCAAATACCAAAACCGACCAAACTATAAATTCTAGCTATGGATTTATGAGAAAACTTGAGGAGAATGAATTTGTACCTGAAGACGACACATCCAACCTGGACTGGAACGCACTCTCTGATCGAATACAAGCCTTACGTATCCGAATTGAATATCACAGCTCTGATATGGCAATTCATCGAACAGATCCCGAGCAGCACAAGAGAATAGGTCTGTTAGTCAAATTTGAATTTCCTTTACTTAGGAAAAATAGCAAACAATCAAGAACAGCAAGAATTAATCACTCACATCAAATTGAACCCGATCGTGGTAACCACCGATCAACCAAACCCCATCGATCCAATCTCGATTATTCTATTTTCAAGAACAGAGATCACACACACTAAAATCATTTGCACACAGAACATCCAAACCGAGTTAATCAAAGAGAATTTACACTCACCAGATTGTTCGATCTGAACGTGCTTGAACAAAACACAAGGATCGACGAATGCTCATCCAAGTTCTGACCGAGAGGATCAACCTTGGTCAGAGGAAATATAAATCGAACATCAAAATCTTTCGAAAAACCCTTGGAAACCCATTCAAACAATGAATTGAAACTCGCCTACACTCACCAGTCTTCTTCGTTACCATCGATTCGCCGGAGGAAGAGAATCGATCGCCGAGCTCGCCTCACGAATCCGCCTAGTTGCTATCATGGAAGGGACGGTGACCGCCGGGTGTCGTCGCCCGCCGAGAAGGACTACACCTTGATCGTGCACCGCTGCTGAAACTCGTCCGTCGTCGTCGAGGAGACATGGGGTCTTTCGCTGCGGAGGTCGGGACCTAGTCGTCGGAGTCGTCGTGGTCATCACCGCCGTCGTCGGAGAGAAACTCGCGTGCGTCGATGGAGAAGAACGGTTGGGTCGTCGGAGAGACTCGCCGCCTCCGCCATCAATCCGGCTAGGCGACCTAACCGAGAGAAAATTGGGAAAGGAGAGAGGCTCAGCTCTCACTCGGACAAGAAAGAATAAGCGAGTGAGTGAGAGCATTCTCTCTCCTCAATTAATATGGATGGCAATTTTTTGCAACCCGCCCCCTCCGCTCAGGGCAGATGTGCAAAAGACCCTCTCTCCTCAAGGCGGATATGCAAAGACCCCCTCCCCTTTTCGATTATTACAACACTGTTTGAGAAAACAGTTAAAACTTTATTATTATTTACAAAAAAAATAATAAAATCTGTTAGGAAGTTGTTAAAGGGCTGGGGACCACTCTAACCAAATTGAAAATTAGTTACTTGCAAAAATTCAATTCTCCCTCTAAAAACAATTATGAAATTTATTCAAAATAGTTAACAACAATTGTTCAAAGGAAATTGTTTAAAATAACTTATTATATTATTATCAGGAAATTTTAAAAAAATCACGAAAAATGGAAAAGTGGAGTTACAAATCTCTCCCCCTTAAAAGAATTTCGTCCTCGAAATTTAGAGAATACAGTGGACAATTTTTTTTATAGCACTCAGAGATAATATTTAAGATTGAGCACTACGTTAAACCTGACGTAGTACAGAGTCTAGTCCTGACTAGAAAAAGGAAAAACCTCATTTGGCACGATTATCCAAATAGAATTTAGATCGAAGTCGAGGTAGGATGGAAAATTGGGCATAACCAAAACAAAATTTCAATCAGGTAAGTTCAATAGGTACATCGTATACGATATAGGCACGATCAAGATTTCTAAATACGACCAAAAGTGGAACACGAATAACTTAGCATGACGAAATCAAAGGTGACATGATTGATAATGATCAAATTGGTAATGATCAAATTGGTCAAGTATGACAATTACCTGCAAGGAGTTGGAATAACGCAATAGGCACGAGATGGCATGAATTTTAATTACAACTTTAGAGAATAAACCATGAAATCACGATCTTCTAAGCACGATTTGAATCAAAGTTTGCATAGATGGACTAGAGTAAGATGGAAAATTACGGTTGGATAGACATGATTATGGTCAAAGTTTAGATAAAACACGATTAAAATATATGTGTAAAATCAACGATCTAACAATAAATGTAAGAAGAACATTCGCAAGGATCAGGAGATATCAGTATCAAGTCAAAAGCGAGTACATGGATTTGTCTTTCAAGGAAAATTAATAATCGTATGAAAGAGGGATATAGTCTCCATGTTACCCGAGAACATATAGGTATTTGAATTCACTTTGCTTAGAATCCCTACCCCGCCAGTATATGTCTGGCTGCAGTGGACTTTCGGCTCTGTGACTCAAATAACAATATGTCATCGAATATTCTGTGTACTATATCTATTTTCCAATAATCATCAACGAAGCAACCCAAGAGATCACGACATGAAGAATTTAGGACAAGTCTCCATAATACCTGAAACCTATGAATGTTTGAAATCACTTCAACTTAAAGTTCCTACCCCGCCAGTGCGCTGCTGGCTGTAGTGAACTTTCGGTCTCCGCAATCCAGATAACGGCTACAGTGCGCAACTGTCATGCCCTAGTAGGTCATCGAATAGTCTTTCAACTTTATCCATAGAAATTTCAAGGAACCAAAATGAGTCTCAATAGTCCAAGTCAAGAAGATGGTGAGGTTATCTGACTATTATAATACAAGGGTTTATTAGGTACTAAGAGACTATAAGGGATCCAATCAATGGGTACAAAAGGGCAACCAGAGAGATTTAAAATTTCAGACAGGGAGCGAAGTTTCAAATTATAACGAAATTTCAACTGATATCTGGAATGGTAACAAGATTCCATATATGGGACATTATCCCGAAGGGATAACAGAGTCTCGAAGGATGAATTGAAACAAGATATCAAATAGGAGATAAGTTTCAAAATAAGAAATAAAATCCCGTACTGGAAACAAGTTTCAATAAAATCTCGAATAATAATAAAATCTTGAGCAAAAACTCGAATAGAAAACGAATCTCCAATAGGGTACACAATAAAAAATAGAAAATCAAGTATTAACAAAGTCGTGAATAAGGAACAAAATTTCAAATAGAAAATTTCAACGAGGAAACAAGATTTTGAATAGTAACTAGAAAACAGGTTTCAATAGAAAACAAGGTATTGGATCGTAAAAATGAAACAGGCGAATCTCACTAGTAACAAAATCGTAAATAGAGAGCGAGTCCGAAATAAAGTCAAAATAAGAAATATAATCTCAAACAAGCATTAATAGAAGCGAAGGTTCAAACACGATTTTAGAATGATATTTCAAGTAGGAATAAATCTTGATTAGTACAAGTTTGATTAATGAGCAGAATATCAATAACGAGTAGGAACAAGTACCCCGGAAAACAAACGAATCCTTCGATAGGAAACGAGGTCGAAATAAGTAGTGAACAACAACTCTCGAATAGAAAATCGAAATCATCAAAAAAAATGAGCAAACAGTATCGAGTAGTGGATTTCAAAATAATTATCGAATTGTGGATATGTAACATGTTTACCGAATAGGAAACAATCTTCGAATAAGGGACAAATTCTAGAATAGGAATATTATCAGGAATAGACACCAAAAGGGTTTAAGATTGAAACAAAATCTATCAAGCCATTAAACAGGAACAAGGAAAATTCTAGAAAATTAAACTGGAATGTGAATCACGATCCATAGTCTGCTCCAACCATGCAAGAAAAACCTTCAGTCTTCAGCATGTCTTCAGTATTCCTCCGGAACTGGAATAACTTCAACTTTTTCAACTATCCTGGCGTAGGCTGGTCCCTATGGTAGTGCTCCATGCTGTTGCTGAATCTGGAGAGGCGGGTCCTTCTTCTGTGATACTGGTGCTCCTCGTGCTTGTCCTTGGGTAGAATAATCAGCGGTCTCCAGCAGTCCTTGACTTGGTGGGCAGGCGATCTGCAGTGCAGGCATAGCCTCCGTCTTTTGTGGTACTCTTTGTAGTGATATCCTGGCGACGACAGAAATTGTGAGTGGTCGTCATCTAAATCTGAGCCTGGATCTCCCGCTGGGCTGAAGCGCAGAGCCTCTGATAGGAATATATGTCTGTTGACATACTGGATGTTGAGATCTGCTTCCGATGATACAACTGGTAGTGGTACCAAAGAAATACTGACTGAGTGTTGCGATGCCTTGCGGGTCCAGGCCAGTTGTTGTCTTTGTCATAAGTCTTCATGTCTCTCATGTGCTTCAGCTTTCCGTCTCGTTTCATTGTCTGTGTTATATTCTGGATTTTTTTTGGCTAGTGGCTTCAGTCTTCAGAGGAGTCGGATCCTCCAAAACTTGGATAATCTTTAGTGGCGGTTCCAGGTTCTCGATCTGCTCCTCGATGCAAGATATGCGCTCTGTGTCGGGGAAGTCCAAAAGTCCGAGAGTCTGGAGATCAGAAGTCCTTCCTGGCTCAGAAAGTGTATCCATAAATCAGACTTGGAAAGGATGGCCTGCTCCCTCTGGTTGTCAAGGGACTCTTCAACGTCTCCGTCATCTACGTACTACCCATAGGGATAGTAGAGTGGTAGAAGGTAGTGGAAGCTTGGAAACGTCAAGTGCCAGGTGAATTGACAGTTCTGGTGTCGCATGCTTTTGAAATATCTGAAAAACAAAAAACTGTTAAAATAACCTAGACCTAAATACAACAAGTGTTTATAGAATATCAGTATACCTGATATACCTGATATACCCTTATTTTCCAATTTTTCCTATGCTGTGATCAAGTTTTCCTAGTGTAAATCAAGTCCCCCAATAGTACGCTAAGTCCTAGGTACTATTAGGATTGACCTGCATGGGCCTATTTGCCATTAAATTGTTTGATTGAAAACTTTAATACAAACAGAACAGTATTACAATGTAGGACTTAGATGTAGTCCTAGGAGTACACTTTTGTTTAAGCTGGGTCCTTAGTGCCAATGGAGCGAGTGGTAATGCGTTGACTCCGTTGACCGGCTGACGACGGTTATCGGTTCTCTGAAGGTGTGGATTGCTCTGGGTGCTGGAGCTTACTGAGAGGAGGAAGACGTTGAGTGTCTGTATCTGCCTCTCTGATGATTCCTTGTATGTTCGTTGTGGATTCTGTGTGTGTGTGAAGGAGAAGATCCCTCTATTTATAGTTTTGCAGGCTGGCTGCTCATGCGCGCATGTAGGATGCGCCGGTGTGTGGGGACGCCACGTGGAGGTTGCTAATAGAGGCGCGTAGATGATACGCCCTGATTGAGGGGAAGAACTCTTCATACTGCTGTTGTGAGCCGGCACGTAGCAGAGGAGAAGATCTTTCTATTGCTGAAATCTTGGACGAGTTGAGTCAAAGGACACGTGTCATCGACCCATGGCTTGAAGATCTCGGTGATCTGGTGAGCTGCGCCTTGGATCTGGGCGCAGGAGGAGGCTGCGACTCATAACCTTTAGGAGTTACAAACCATTTAGGGCGTATGGCTTTTAAGGCGCATGCAGGTGACCTTCCTTCTGTCTTCGGGATCAGAGATCAGTCTGGGGCGCATGGCTTTTGAGGCGCATGTAAAGCTTCAACTGGAGACTCTTCTTCTGTCTTTAGGGATCAGTGAAGGTCTGAGGTGCACGGCTTTTGAGGCGCATGCTGGTTTGGACGCATGGCCGTAGAGGCGCATGCGGATGGCCACGTGGCAGTAGCCGTCGGAATAGAGTCATGATGATGCTGACGTTGCCGACGCTTCGTTCTCTGAAAAAAGCTGTCAACTGTTCAGACTTTGGGAAGTGCTGCCAACTCTGGTGTCAGTTCAGCATTTAATGTTTGTGACGTTCGATGGACAGCTGAGTGGGCACATTGGTTGGTGTTCCACTCGGCATGGAGATGTGAGGGGGGACGCATCCTCTGTGATGCGCCGGGTACTGTAGGGCACGTCTGTGTGATGCGCCTGATGCTGGAGGGCGCATCCGTGTGATGCACTGTTTGGCTGGCGCATCCGACATGTCCTTTAATGACGCGGCTATCTCGCTCTCGAGTGCTATAAATAGCCGTTTGGCTGAATTCGAGGCGTCCGGTTCATCCATTTAATGTAAATTCATTGCACAATTCGGAGAGTCATCCACTTGGCGTATGGGTTTGATTTGCCCGGCCTATAAATAGTGGCATGGAGAGAAGGTTTGCTCCTCGTTCCTCACGTACTTCCAACATGAACTTGGATTACGGGTGCATTCTGTTGACGAAGTGCTCCCGAGGGTAAAGATGAGACGTCGTGCTGTCTTTGATGCACTTGAAGGTGACTGTTACATCCAAAAGACGGAGTCGAGGGCTTCTGAGGCAGGCGAAGGTGCCTTTTGCATCCAAAGATAGGGATGTTCGGGCCTCGTCTCCGTTGTTCCGGAAGAGCCGTAGATCGGAATGGTGGTGCTAGGCTCTCTCTTTCTTCAAAGTGGGTGCCGCCCACTTTGATTGTGTTGAAAGCTCCTTGTGCCATGATTTCGATCACGGTCTTCCTTGGTCTTTGGAGGCTCTTTCGAAGCCTCCCCTGGCCACAGCATTTGCGGTGCTCTTCTCTTCCTTGGTTCCAGCCAGAGGGTTAAATGCTTTGCTTGGCGAAGCACTTATCAGGTGAGCCTGGCTGGAAAAGTTGCTCATAACTGAGCTGCTGAAGGGATGGTAGGATGCGCCTGGCTAGAGGCGCATGACATCTGCTGCGCCTGGCTGACAGCATATGGTGACTGCTGTACCTATCGGAAGGCGCATGGTGGTTGCTGCGCCTATCTGGAAGGCGCATGGTGGTTGCTGCGCCTATCTGGAAGGCGCATGGTGGCTGTTGGCTGTAGATCTAGGATCCTTCTTTGTAAAATTCTCCTTTGTACAACCTTTTCTAGACATGTAATAGACTTTTATATATATAAATAAAAAGTCCTTCTTCGAATGTCTATGGCTTATTTGATTAGCTGTCTGAGTTTGGCGCTATAATGCCTGGCGCATGGGCTTTCTGGTTGTAAAATTCCATGCTTCTACAAGACCCCCTTCAAAGTTTTCAAAACTTTTGAATAAGTTTTGGAATACTTTGAATAAGAAGCATGGAGGTCAGGGCGCATGATTTTTGGGCGCATGCTTGTTCGGGCGCATGCTCCTTTCAGTTGATGATGATGACACTTTGGTAACCCAAAAGATTAATGATGATCTTTTGGTTGTATTTGTTGTTATCTCCTCACGGAACCCGAAGCGACGGCTGAGATTACGTCATCGGTTCACGCGTGCGACCAAGCCCTATAAATAGGTAAGGGTTGGGGAGAGAGAGAGAGTTCATCTGCTCTGTGCCTTTGCTTTCTTTAGAGTTTTTCTTCAAAACCCTAACTTTTTTTCTCTGAGAGAATGGCTCCCAAGACTCCTCGCGGAGGTGCCGGCAAGGGAAAGGAGAAAGCGAAGGAGTTCGTTGATGAGGATGCACCTATCACCCCTGCAACTCCGGCCGACGTTCGTCCTGAGGTGACGGGTGGGTTTCATCTCCTTCACATAAGCTTTTGGGCCAGACTGTGCCCTAACTCAGATTTGCTGACGCGTATGGACTTTTGTCCTGATGATACGCCGAGGTTCTACCCCGCCGATGTGCATAGGTTTACACCTTTATCATGTACCGAGGTTTAATGGCTGACGCATGGGTTTCGTACCCTGATGATGCGCCGAAGCCTTTGCTGACGCGATGAGCTCACGCTCTGATGATGCCGAAGCTCCAATGCTGACGCGCATGGGCTTACGCCCTGATGATGCGCCGAAGCTCTGATGCTGGTGCGCATGGGCTTACGCCCTGATGATACGCCGAAGCTATTTGACATTTTTGCCTGACTTCCACCTTTGTTGTATCAGTGTCGATGACGATCCCTTTGTTGAATGAGGTCCTTCTGGACGCTTCTCTTTGTCAGATGGGAGTTGATTTTGACGAGGCGGTGATCAATACTGCGAAGGATGCTACCAACCTCGTGAGAGTACAAATCCAGACCCAGTTGCCTCTTTTCCTCCAGAGCATGCGGCAGGTTAGGGAGACCAGTTTCATTATTAGAACCCAGCTGGAGGCGACAGCGATGGCAGCCCGATCATATCGTCCACCAGAGTTGGTGGGGTATCGGGCTGCTGCTGCAGTACCAGTGGGAGACCCGTCTGTCGGAAAAAGGCGTGCTGACACAGAAGCTGGTTCTTCTGTACCGAAAAGGTCGAGAAAGGCGCCGACCCCGAAGGTTACGGAAGTACCACTTATAATGCCAGCAGGATCAATCCTTGCTGAGGTAAGGAATATTCTAATTCCAATTCTTTTCGTCATTTTGGCGACTTATGCTCTTCTTCTTGTAGGGATTGAAGAAGAAGTCCCGTGTTTCAAAATCGGGCGCTAGTAAACCGAAGGAGGTGGCAGGCTCTTCTGATGAGCGCATTCCACCGATGCTAATGTCTCCCGTGGAGGAAGGTCCTGAAGATGTTCCTGCGGAGGTTTTAATATCTCCTGACTTCGAGGTCGCAACAACTTCTGGGAGAGCACCATCTGCCGTGGAGGCCTTGGATGCTGAGGGTCCTGCGGACTCGAGGTATCCTGATGATGAAGTGGACTGGAGTTCGTCGCCTTCCGATGACGTTCCTCCGGTCTTGCAAGAATCTGCTGCGGGGACAGCAGATATGGTTGAGACAGAGGAGAGGGTTGAATCCCCTCTTTATCATGATGAGGGAAGGTCGGCTGCATCATCGCCGAGTCCTACCCCGGCTTCAACCGTGGAAGTTGAGGCGGCTACCACTCAGGAGGTAGCGACAGATTCTGTCCCTGTTGAGGGACTCGATGATGAGACCCGTCTGTTAGTCAAGACCGCTGCGACGGGTCAAAAGACAAGTGATAATCTCCCTATTCTGCCAAGGGAGGTACCAACTGTTGATAGGACGTTGGGGGTAGAAGAGGTGGCCGTTGACATCGGTGGTTCCTCCGGGCTTGAGAAGGGTAAGGGTGTAGAACCCTGTGTCGCTCCTTCTACTTGGGGGACCATCTCGACGCCTGTGCCGGCCCCTTCTGTTGCTTCGGCTCCTCGGGCTAGAAGTCCAGCTCCTGTTGATGAAGAGCCCATTGATGCCGAGGTTCAAGCTCGCTGATTGAGGTTGGCAGATCTTCTTCCGGTCCGTAAACTGTAGTAGCTCCTCCAACTCCTGCGATGATGCTGCAGGTCCTGGGATGCAGACGAGTATGTGAAATTCCTCGTCGAGGGGGTGTACAAAATGTTGCAGAAGGGTGTATCTGCTGTGATGGATGCCAATGGGAGTTTTACGACGGCAAAAGCTCTGGCAATGCCCTGCATCGAGCTGATTCGTATTCACCAAGGCACGACCATATGGCCGAAATTTGGAGGCTTCGGTGATTGAGCTGGATGAGCGGCTCACGGAACTTCAACGCATCCGCGAAATGACCTCTCTGTCCTGATAGATGCGGAGAAGGGGAAGCTGATCGCCGAGATCGAGTCTTCATACCAGGCCACCATGGGCGTTTGGGAGCGCGAGGTGGCTGAGACTGAGGCTGCGGTAGAGCAGTTGTCTCAGTCCATGAAGACGACGGTGGAAACTCGAGCTGCATTGGAAGCTAATATCGCGGATATCGACACCCAGATGTGCCCTTGAAGACCAACGGGCCCGACTCCAGTAAGAGGTCGAGCATGTTTGGGCTGAACATACAGCATTTAAGAAGGATGAAGCGACTTTTACTCAGCAGACTCTTGCCTTGGCGCAGCAACGACAACAGCTTGATGAGAAGCATGCAAGTGATACTTCGCTGGGGCCGTTGAATTGATGCGCCACAAGAAGCAGAGCGACGAGTCCTGGCGACGGTGGAGGCCTGCACAGTCGACTTAAAGCTTCGAGTCAGGGAGCTCTCAGCCCATCCTGGGAGATTCAGGGACCATAGCTTTTTCCTTTTTTTTGTGTTCTTTTGCAACCCTTACTGGGGGATGATGTAGTTTCTTGTACTCCTTTTTCAGAAGAATAAAGAAGTCTACAACCTTTTTGTGATGTGTTCATCTTTTGTTGTCATGAACTTGATGATTTGTGTGGACCTATTATCTTTTGCGCACCTTGGTTTTCAGGTACATATAATAAGTTTGAAGGAACCATTATGTTTGTTCAGAGGTAATGTGGACATGGCAATCATTGGGTTCGAAATGATAGAATCTCCCTACTCAGAGGTATTATGGACGTGGTAGGAAATCTTGGGGGATACGCTGAATAACTCAGAGGTTATATGGATGTGGAAGTTCTGCGATAAATGTACAATAATGCAGGGGTTGTTTGTACAAGATGTTTACTCAGAGGTATGGACGTGGTAAACATGAAGGGTAGCGTAGGCTTACGAAGTGTAAGATTCTGCTTTGTAGGGTGTAGAGACAACTCAGAGGTAATATGGACGTGGTTATCTTTCTACTGGAAGATGCCACGGAACAGCTGGGTTCTGGAGGCGTATGAGTTTGTGGAAAGAGGTTGTTTGAGGAAGTACATGTCTGGAGGATGTCAAGAATAGTACTTCTTTAGGAACTTGCCGTTGATGGGCATCATGAACAAGTCCCTATTGGGTTTGGCGAGGCGGTAAGCACCGTTTGAGTATACCGTCTCTATGATGAAAGGTCCTTCCACTTGGGCTCGAACTTTCCTGGTGTCTTGTGGGTCAACACCATTGGTCTTCTGACTGCTAAAACTAGGTCGCCAACTTGGAAAGTCCTCTATTTGACCTTCTTGTTGAAAGCTTGTGATATTCGGGCTTGGTAGAGCTCGATGCGTTGTTGAGCTAGGAGACGCTTTTCGTCAAGTGCCTCCAGTTCTCGCAGACGACGACGTTGATTGTCCTCTTCTGTGAGTTTGTTGTGATTGCTACGCGGAGCGAAGGTATCTGTATCTCGAGAGGCAGTACTGCTTTGCTCCCGTAGACCAGGGATAATGGAGTGTTGCCTGTTGGGGTCCGTACCGTTGTTCGGTAGGCCCAAGGCATTCGCCAAGCTTTTCGTCCCAGTCACGTTTATTGGATGACATGACCTTTTTGAGCAGCCTAACGATAGTTTTATTGAATGCCTCAGCCAATCCGTTTGCTGCCGGATTGTAGGCGGTTGAGGCCACGTTCTGAATGCGATTCTTGTCACAGAACCTGCTGAAAATGTGGCTGATAAACTGAGGACCATTGTCATGGATGATCCGCTGGGGTACTCCGAAACGGTAAATGATATGGTGTTTGATAAAGCTGACCACCCTGGAGCTTTTTACTTCTGCTAGTGGAACTGCTTCCGCCCATTTGGAGAAGTAGTCGGTGATGGCCAGGATGAAACGGTGTCCTCTCGATGAAGGAGGGGTGATTGGCCCTACAATGTCCATGCCCCAGGCTTCGAAGGGCCAGGAGGCGACTGTAGGATGTAGCGGCTCCGATGGTGTATGTATGAAGTCTGCATGAAGTTGGCACACGTGGCACTTCTTAGCATATTCGACAGCGTCGGCAGCCATGGTTGGCCAGTAGTAGCCCATACGTCGCAGTCAATCTTGCAACTTAGGACCGGGTTGATGAGCTCCACAAGTTCCGTCATGAGCTTCTTGAAGAGCTTCGGCTGCTTCTTCGTTGGACAGGCATCGAAGGAGGAGCCCATCGAAGGAGCGTCGGTACAGCGTTTGGTAGCTGTATCGTAGTAGAATCGAAGAGAGCGTCTCATGACTAAGACGGCTTCCTTCGGGTCCTCTGAAAGGATTCGTAGACAGCGAAGTCGATGAACGGGAACCTCCAGTCTCGGACATTAACCCCAGTGTTCGTCGGCATGGCGTGGGCCACCCGCAAGCATAGGTTGTTTCTGGGACAAATCAGATCTCGTCCTGTTACCGTGATATAGTGTTGAGTCCCAAAGGGCGCTGCTAATGTGGCTGCGAGGCCGGCCAGAGCATCGGCCTCCAAGTTTTGTAAACGGGGGACATGTTCAATGAAGAACCCGGTGAAGGTTGAAATGATGTTCAACGCGACTTCATGATAAGGATAAATCTTCATGGCGAACTTCGTATTGTCCCTGAACCTGGTTTACGACGAGTTTTGAGTCGCCGTAAGCTTCCAGATGGTCGACCCCCAGCTGTTGTGCGAGCTGGAGTCCCATGACGAGTGCGTTGTACTCGGCAACGTTGTTGGAGCGGCTTCGAAAGAGAGTACGCACGCTGGATGACCAGCTGATCGGGGGAGACTAAGACTACTTCCACTCCTGCGATGATTTGGCCTTTGGGGCCTGTTCTCGAAGCGCCGTCGAAGAACATCCGCCAAACGGAGCTTCCTTCGGTGACGTTGATTCTTGGACCTCATCCGGGATATCTTCATAGAGTTTTGAGGATTCGGGGGGTGTGCAGCTAAAAAGTCAGCCAGAGCTTGACCCTTAACAGCTTTTTGTGGCACAAATACCATGTTGTACGGTGTTAGCAAGATCGCCCATGTAGCCAGCCGGGAGTTCAATGATCCTGGCTTCGTCATGAGGACTCTGAGCAGATTGCCTCGGGAAATGACATGAATTATCTGACCCGAGACATAATGACGATCTTCTGGATGGCAAACACCAAAGCCAAATACTCCTTTTCGACGGGGTTGTACCGGTGTTCGGCCCCGATGAGTATTCGACTGAGGTAGTAGATTGCTTGCTCGAAGCCTGTATCGCTGTTTTGAGCCAGCAGAGCGCCAAGAGAATGATCCATGGCACGGACGTAGAGGAGAAATGGTTTGCCGGCGACTGGCGCTACCAGGACTGGTGGGCTTGTTAAGTAAGCCTTGATGTCGTCGAAAGCCTTTTGACACTCCTCTGTCTAGACGTAAGAGACTCCCTTCTTCATGAGCTGAGTAAAGGGTTGACATCTACCGGAGAGGTTTTCTATGAACCTCCGGATATATGCCAGACGTCCCTGTAGGCCCCGAAGTTCTCGAAGGTTCTTCGGAGGGTCCATGTTGAGGATGGCTTTGGTCTTCTCAGGATCAACATGAATGCCTTTCGCTGTGATGACAAAGCCCAAGAATTTGCCGCTAGAAACCCCCAGAAAGGATTTAGCGGGGTTCATTTTGAGTTGATGTGCCCGCATGAGATCGAAGACCGTCTTCAGGTCCTGTAGGTGATCTCCTTTGAGGCGGCTCTTGACTGCGATGTCGTCAACATAGCATTCGACCGTCTTGCGAAGATGTTGACGGAAGATGGTGCTCATAGCTCGCTGGTATGTCGTACCGCGTTCTTCAAGCCGAAGGGCATTACTGTGTAGCAGAAAACCCTTTGGAGTCCTGAATGACGTGTGTTTTGCGTCATCGGGGAACATCTTGATTTGATTGTAGCCTGAATACCCATCCATGAAGGACATGCGCTCAAAGCCACATGTGTTGTCGATCATCACATCAGTGATTGGAAGAGAATTCGTCATTCGGGCAAGCAGAGTTGAGATCCCTGAAGTCGATACAGACTCGTATCTTCCCGTTCTTCTTGGTGACAGGAACGACGTTGGCTACCCAATCCGGGTGTTGTTCCTCACGGATGAAGCCGCTGGTCAAGAGTTTGTCTACCTCCTGATCGATGGCATTCATGATGTCCGGACGGAAGCGTCGCTGCTGTTGTTTGATAGGTTTGGCATCAGGTAAGATGTTAACCTATGCATTGCGATCTGTGGATCGAGTCCCGGTATGTCTTCATAGCTCCAGGCGAAGACGTCGATATACTCTTTAGCCAGTTGGATTAAAGATTCTCGATCTTCTCCTTCCAGGCTTTTACTGATGAAGATGGGTTTGGAAGAAGACCCCTCCCCGAGGTCGATCTGCTCGACTTCGTCTTCGGTAGGAGGTTCACGAAGCTCAAAACGAGATTCCCATTGTTCCCCTAGGCGTTGGGCCCAGGGTTCTTCTTCGAAGGGTTCTGGCGCTTGGTCTTTGCCTTCACCTTTTTGAGGTTGTGCTGACGTCATGTTAGCTGACAGCACTTTCCTGAAGACTGACCCGATACTGGTATCGGAATCCCAAGTCGATGCTTCGGACGAGTGGGAATGTTCTATGTCTTCTGCATCTGAACTCTCTGGGGTTGATGGCGGCGTGACATAGCCTAACCCTCGTCCAGTCCGATTATAATAGTCCTGTGGCTTTCCATTGGGCATCGAAAGCCGGACAGGGAGATGCCGACCCTTGCCGTAGTTTAAGCCTTTGTTGCTTTTCAGGTCGTAGCCCATCTTTTGGATGATGTGCTTTGCCGCATCCGTGTACCGATAGACTTGTACTCTGCCAGTATCAGGTTCGGGCTCGATTGACGGAGGTCCCGATGACGCTCGACTTTGCCCGAGATGATGGTGCCTTGGTCTCGGCTCCGTGGAGGGACTATGAAGACTCCATGAGACGGGACTATTCGATTATGGTAGACGGTCGTTATTTGTGTTTGCAACGACCGTAGAGCGTTGTCTAATGTATACATGGCATTCCAGTGTGGAAGACAAGAATAATTAAAAGACACTCTATTATTGATAAAATACGAGATCTTATCCCGTGGGATTACATTGTCAAAGGAGGGTGCCTCTACGTCAGCCGAGATATAATCACCAAGCTCCTCGTCTGTAAGAACTGGGGGTAGACTAGGAGAGTCCACCACAGCTTTGGGGTCTGAGAGGGTTATATGAGCCTTCTCTGACACCTTGGATGACTGCGGCGGCTTGCCCTTGAGACGCACCTTGAGAGGTGCCTGGGCTGCGCCTCCGGTGAGTGGTGCCTTCCCTTGTAATTTTGCCACCAGGGGAGCCGATGTTTGAGGTGGCTTTCCTTTGAGGCGTATCTTCAGGGGTGCTTCGCGAGCCGGCGCTTTCCCTGATAGCTTGATGCTCATTGGAGGCGCCTTCTGGGGTGGTTTCCCCTTCAGTCGGATTTTCAAGGGGGCGTCGGGAGTCGTCTCAGGCTCCATGTCCGGTTCTGTTGCCTCTCTGCCTCATCATCAGCGTCGTTGGCTTCCTCCTCGTCAATGGGCTTGTACAAGTCAGAATGGTGAAGTAGGCTTCAATCCCTTTGAAAGGATCGATGTCTGCAAACTCCGTCCGGATGACGCCATTGGTGGATACATACTTCATACACTGGTGGAGCGTGGAGGGCACCACCATGTACTCATGCAGCCATGGTGACCGAGCAGGATGTTGTAGTTGACCTCGGCATCTACCACATAACAAGTCACCTCAGTTTTGAGGCTGCCAATGTGACACTTCAGTCGGATCTTGCCCAATGGCTCGCTCTTGCTAGCATTGAAGCCACTGATGGTTGTATTGGAGGGCGCCAGCCGGTACATCGGGATCCCCAGCTTAGATAGCAGCGTCTTCGGAATGATCTTAGGGAAGACCCAGGATCGATCTGAATCCGGCTCACCTTGACCGAGCCAATGTACCCTGTATAATACAGCGGTCGGTTATGTCGGTGATGCTTGAGCAGCATATCTTGTTGGGTGAAAGTTATGTTTGGGATAACTTCATCCGCACAATGACAGTGCGCACAAGTAGTTGGGAGGTCTTCAGGCTGCTTGACCTGACTGAGAAAGGATTCAGCGTCCTTCAGAGCTTCGCAGAGAGCTTCTCGGGAATCTTTAGAAAGACGCAGGAGCTCGAACAAAGACAGGCGCGCAGGTGTACTGGCTAATTGTGCCAGAATGTCGAAGTTGTGAGGCTTGGACAGCCCCGAAGCATTCTCCTTCCGTAGAGGTCTGTCAAAATGGGCCTCCACCTGCTTCTGCTTATTGGCTGCTGAGGGCTTAGATGGACCCTCCTCAGGGATGGTACTAGGAGGCACCCCCTCGGCGGCGACTTCGCCTGATTGGGAGCTCTGTTGTGCACGTGTTTGTACTGGAAGTGCCTCTTCTGTTGAAGAAGAGACTGTGCGGCAAGACTTGATCTTCCTCCTTTTGATTTGGAGGTAGGGCGTACCTCCGATTGAGTCACCTCGGAGACGAGGTCGGGGTGAACCCAGAGGACCTCTCCTCGAGATGTGGTGAGCGGGGTGAGTCCACTCACATTGTCACGAGTAGGTGGTAAGTTTACCACCTCCATTGTCGCCTTAGGGATGGGGACGACGCCATCTTGTGTGGTAGTTGGCGGCAAGGTGCCGAACTGAAGCGAAACCACATTGGCCGACACCGTCTTCTCTTCATAGTCGACGGAGATTACATCCGCATTGATCATGCGCTGGATGTAATTCTTGAGGACGTAGCAGTCCTTGGTCGGGTGTCCGACAAACCGATGGTAATGACAGTACCTCGGGTTGTCCACTTTCCCAACTTCATCGGGCCGCTTTGGGTCCGGTAGCTTGATCTTGTCACCCTGCTTCAGTTTCTCGAAAAGTTGCAGAGTGTCGTCATCATTGAATGAATAAACCTCCTTGGGTCTCGGTGCCAGTGGAGGCTTCTGAGTAGGCGCAGATGCGCCTTTTGAGGCATTAACAGTCAATGCCTGTTTCCCCTTTGCTTCTCGTCCGGAGCTGTTAGCTGCGGACTTTTTCCCTTTATCGTCAAAGGCGGGGAAGCTGACACCCAGAAGACGCATTGGCCGCCTTCTTTTCTGCAGCTTCAGTTTCGATGATCAGGGAGCTCCAGTCAGGAGGGGGAGTAGAGTTGAGCCAGAGCTTTACTGCAGGCAACATGTTCATGCTGCAAGCGGAGAGGAGCGCATGTTCTGGCATGCCTGAGGTAGCCTGAAGCAAGCCTGTCGGAAGCGTTCGATGAACGCCCGAACCGTTTCCTTCTCCTTCTGACGTATCTCTATGAGAGACGCCATCGTCATGTCCTTCCCGCTGTCATAGAAGCGGTCGAGGAAGACGCGCGTCAGGTCGTCAAAGGACGATATGGAATTATCGGGGAGCTGCAGTACCAGTCATATGCCACTCCTTTCAGGGCCCCGACAAAGATACTGGTGAGGAGCGCGTCCTCCTTCGGAAGATGCCCTGTCTGTGACTGGAAGTACGTCAGGTACCGTCGCGGTGAGTCCTTCCCGTCGTATGGGGTGAGTGTTTGTGGTTTATACTTTGGGGGATAAACCACTTGTTCCACTCGAGGGGATAAGGCTGGGGAATGCCCATCTTCTGGCGTTCCTCTTGCCTGTTCTTGGACTCGAAGCGCTCCCGCAGGTCTTTGATCATTTGACCACATCCTCCATAGAGCTAGGAGTTGGGGAAGGAGGTACCATCTGGATTGGAGCGTTCGAGGGCTCCGAGGTCCGAGGTGCTTCTGTATCCGAAGGCGCCCGTTGGAGGGGCACACTCGACTCCCCATTAGCTCCTGGGTAGGACCAGTTGAAGGTGTCCTGATCAAGGCCGACCGCATCTCAAACACGCTTGAGTCAGTGCTTGCATAGAGGCAGAGAGGGTTTGAGACCTGCCTCTAATGAGTCTATGCGCTGGACTATGTCCTGTGACGGTGCATCAGACTCGACATCATCCCCAGCCATGTATACTGTCCTGACACGGCCAGGAGTGGATGGATTGGTTGAGGCTTCGCTTTTGGCCTCACTCTCATGCGGGGGGGGGTACTTCTCCTGGTGTTTGGCCACCCCCAGCCATATTCTGGAGTTCATCTTCAATAGGCGCATCTGTAAGGGTCTGATTGCCCTCAGCTCCGTCTTGAAGGACCTCTTCGTTTCCAGAACTACCCCGGCGGTGTCCTGGAGGACATCCACATTTTGAGGGGCTTCAGGGAGAGTAATCTCGCCTTGATGATGAAGATCCGCCGCAGCTGTGCTTTGGACATCTTCGTCTTCGGAAGGAGGCTCAACAAGGGTCTGGCTACCCCCAGCTTCCTCCAAGGACTTCTTCCTCGACCGAGTGCCTTCAAACACTCCAGAGGTCGAGACAGCTGCCTTGGTTTTCCTCGGCTGGCTTTTGGATGAAGACGAGGAATTGGCAGTCGTCTTCTGGATTGATGAGGAGTTGGAGACCACGTTGCATGAAGCAACCTTTGGCTCCTCTTCAGCTGACACCTTTGTCCCAAGGCGACGTCGGAGAGGTGTCATGATTGCAGTCGTTGGAAGACCGACTGTCTTGGTGGAGCTGCCGCCTTGCAACAGCAGTTGATGGTGACCACCGCACAAGTATGCCCCGTGAGAGGCGCATCGTGCTTGTTGGTCGACTCTCCTGACCGGCGCTTGTGAGTGATCACGTTGCGAGGTCATTGGAGGAGAGTGGTGCCTTCACACCCCCTTCAGACGTATGGCAAGGCCAAACGCTGGGGTGGTCAGGTGAGTGCTCCCCCTGATCTAATACCAAGCAGGCATCACGATCAGTAGTGGGAGAACCACAACATTTGAAGTGACTTGAACGGACCTCAAACGCACAACCAGAGGAGGCACGGGAGTTCAAGACCACTGAGTTTGCCTCTCTCGACTTGGTTGTGCACGCAGTAGATGCACTCAAGCGAGATGAGGACTTTGAAGATCGACTCATTGCTGGTGCAGAAGCACTTGAGTCAACCTTGTACAGCTTGCCATCGGCAGCGCACGTGATGACGAGCGCATGCCTCTGGCCGGCTGCTGGCATAGCACGTTTGTGGCGCATGGCCCGTGCCGCCTTGGATTTCTTCGTACCAGCCCGCTGGGGCGCATAGTACTCAGCATCCAAATTCTCCTCGCCATTACAGCGAGTGAGTCTGTCAAAGATAGAGGCTTTTTGTGACGCATCAGAGGTGATGCGGGGGCATTGGCTGCGCCCCTGCTCCGTCGACGTATCTTCCTCGCCTGAGAGGGAGATAGCTGGGGAAAGTGGTCAGCCGCACATTTCCCCAAGAGATACGCTGCATCGGCGGGCGCACCTTGGTTGCTGAGAACGTCAGCAGGAAGGGAAGGCTGGATTGCTGCATCCCCTTCAGTGGTGGTGCCCGAGGCGTCGACCTTGCGCACCCAGGCCGTGCGGATCTTCTTCGGCTTTGGTAGCCGCTTCGAAGGACTCGCACTTCCTTCAGAAATGAACTCCTCATACGCCTGTTGATTGAGGCGCATGACCAGCATCTTGTGGGAGGAGCCCACCTTCACGTCGTCGGCCTGTGACACGACTTTCTCGGAAGAGGAGAAAGAAGTCCCCAGCAGAGTCGCCAGCTTGTTTGCCATTAAATTGTTTGATTGAAAACTTTAATACAAACAGAGCAGTATTAAATGTAGGACTTAGATGTAGTCCTAGGAGTACACTTCTGTTTAAGCTGGGTCCTTAGTGCCAATGGAGCGAGTGGTAATGCGTTGACTCCGTTGACCGGCTGACGACGGTTATCGGTTCTCTGAAGGTGTGGATTGCTCTGGGTGCTGGAGCTTGCTGAGAGGAGGAAGACGTTGAGTGTCTGTATCTGCCTCTCTGATGATTCTTTGAATGTTCGTTGTGGATTCTGTATGTGTGTGAAGGGAAGATCCCTCTATTTATAGTTTTGTAGGCTGGCTGCTCATGCGCGCATGTAGGATGCGCCGGTGTGTGGGGACGCCACGTGGAGGTTGCTGATGGAGGTGCGTAGATGATGTGCCCTGATTGAGGGGAGAACTCTTCATACTGCTGTTGTGAGCCGGCACATAGCAGAGAGAAGATCTTTCTGTTGCTGAAATATTGGATGAGTTGAGTCAAAGGACACGTGTCATCGACCCATGGCTTGAAGATCTCGGATTTGGGGGGTAGTGATCTGGTGAGCTGCGTCTTGGATCTGGGCGCAGGAGGAGGCTGCGGCTCATAACCTTTAGGAGTTACAAACCATTTAGGGCGCATGGCTTTTAAGGCGCATGCAGGTGACCTTTCTTCTGTCTTTCGGGATCTGAGATCAGTCTGGGGCGCATGGCTTTTGAGGCGCATGCAAAGCTTCAACTGGAGACTTTTCTTCTGTCTTTAGGGATCAGTGAAGGGTCTGAGGCACACGGCTTTTGAGGCGCATGCTGGTTTGGACGCATGGCCGTAGAGGCGCATGCGGATGGCCACGTGGCAGTAGCCATCGGAATAGAGTCATGATGATGCTGACGTTGTCGACACTTCGTTCTCTGAAAAAGCTATCAACTGTTCAGACTTTGGGAAGCGTGCTGCCAACTCTGGTGTCAGTTCAGCATTTAATGTTTGTGGTTCGATGGACAGCTGAGTGGGCACATTGGTTGGTGTTCCACTCGGCATGGAGATGTGAGGAGGGGGCGCATCCTCTGTGATGCGCCGGGTACTGTAGGGCGCATCTGTGTGATGCGCTGATGGAGGGTGCGTCCGTGTGATACGCTGTTTGGCTGGCACATCCGACATGTCCTTTAATGATGCGGCTGTCTCGCTCCTCGAGTGCTATAAATAGCCGTTTGGATGAATTCGAGGCGTCCGGTTCATCCATTTAATGCAAATTCATTGCACAGAATTCAGAGAGTCATCCACTTGGCGTATGGGTTTGATTTACCCGGCCTAAATAGTGGCATGGAGAGAAGGTTTGCTCCTCGTTCCCTCACGTACTTCCAATATGAACTTGGATATGCGGGTGCATTCTGTTGACGAAGTGCTTCCGAGGGTGAAGATGAGTCGTGCTGTCTTCGTTGCACTTGAAGGTGACTGTTACATCCAAAAGACAGAGTCGAGGGCTTCTAAGGCAGGCGGAAGGTGCCTGTTGCATCCAAAGATAGGGATGTTCGGGCCTCGTCTCCGTTGTTCCGGAAGAGCCGTAGATCGGGAATGGTGGTGCTAGGCTCTCTCTTTCTTAAAGTGGGTGCCGCCCACTTTGATTGTGTTGAAAGCTCCTTGTGCCATGATTTCGATCACGGTCTTCCTTGGTCTTTGGAGGCTCTTCGAAGCCTCCCCTGGCCACAACATTTACGGTGCTCTTCTCTTCCTTGGTTCCAGCCAGAGGGTTAAATGCTTTGCTTGGCGAAGCACTTATCAGGTGAGCTGGCTGGAAGAGTTGCTCATAACTGAGCTGCTGAAGGGATGGTAGGATGTGCCTGGCTGGAGGCGCATGACATCTGCTGCGCCTGGCTGACAGCGCATGGTGACTGCTGCGCCTATCGGAAGGCGCATGGTGGTTGCTGTGCCTATCTGGAAGGCGCATGGTGGTTGCTGCACCTATCTGGAAGGCGTATGGTGGCTGTTGGCTGTAGATCTAGGATCCTTCCTTTGTAGAAATTTTTCTTTGTACAACCTTTTCTAGACATGTAATAGACTTTTATATATAAATAAAAAGTCCTTCTTCGAATGTCCATGGCTTATTTGATTAGCTGTCTGAGTTCTGGCGCATATAATGCCTGGCGCATGGGCTTTCTGGTTGTAAAATTCCATGCTTCTACAGGGCCACCACTAAAAACATGTCACGACCCGCCCGAATAATCGGACACGAGCCAGACACGCCCAGCCTTCGTCGTTAGATATGACGAAGTAAGCTGTACCAATCTAGGAAAACTAACCAGATAAATATGAACATGTATGAATTACAGCATCTAAAATGTATCCCAGAATGATCACCATAATCCACAATTCTATGTATATAAATGTACAAGTCATCAAGAATAAAATGTACATGAATTCTAAAGACAATGTCTAAGTGTAAAGCTAACAGTCTGTAATGCCTGTTGTTCGTTACGTATTTGGAATATGTATACGTATTTATCTTGTATTTGCATATCTCCTTGGTTTGGCTTAGTTATTCTTGGTTCGGGTTGGCTTGGTTCGGTTTGGGATTGCTATTGGTTCATTATGAACCAAAGGAGTGAACCCCCTACCTACCACCACCACTACCATTTATTAATCCCACTTCCTTCTCTCTCTTCATTACTCTCCTTCTTTCTCCATTAATTCTTCACCTACCAGAGAGAGGGGGAGAGAGGTCTAGGCAAGTACAACTTGCTTCATGGAGGAACTCAAATTTTATTGCTTCATTCTTTCCTTACAGTATTCTAACTTACTTAGAACTTGGCATTTTCACTTTCCATGGCTAAATTTTGTAGATTTATATTATATTATTTTCGGATTTCTTGGGTTTTGATCTACTTAATCTTGTTATTTCGAGTTTTGATGGTTCTATGTTGTAGAGAGTTTCGTTCTACCCAATTTTGACCTATGGAAGTTCGGATTTGGGCTCCGGATGTAGAGTTATGCAGCTTGGAAGCCATGGCTTATGGTACTTCTTCTCGAAAATTTGGAGAAGAAGCACAGTCCCGAGCCGCATAGTAGCACTTGACCGCATGAATATTCATGCGGCAAGTCAGTTCCAACCGCATGTACTATTGCCTTGACTTGACCGCATGACAAGTTCATGCGACAAGTATTCCTTCTAGCCGCATGAAGTCCTTCTTACTTAACCGCATGACTGAGCTTCCCAGTCCAGCCGCATGGGACTCCGTCAACTCTGAGCCCATGAACTCAACACTCGCGAGCCGCATAGACCGCAGTCTCCCAGCCGCATGGGTTTGCTTTCCTTGACCGCATAGTCATTGCTCCCCGCAACCGCATGGGTTGCTCCTCCCCGGCCGTAGTACTGATTGGTCAGCCAGCCGTATGGACCCATCCCCCGCCAGCCGTATGAGTTCCCTATCCTCTTGACCGCATATGTCTTACCTTTCTCAGCCGCATGACTGAGAGGATCTCCGAGCCGCATATGACTGATACCCCTTTGACCGTATAAGCCTTTCCCTTTCTAGCCGTATGCGCCTGACCCTATTCAGCCGCATGGGCTGTTCTCTTCCAGCCGCATGAGACCATTTCTGGCAGCATATGCCTTAGCCGCATGGCTCTCCTATAGCCCTTTGTCATGAACTTGATAATCACGAATTTACTTGATATGTTTGGACATGATAATTGAGCCTGACTGACAGTGACCCTAGTAGTGCACTCTTGGCATGACTAACTGACATGACCTAATAGTGCCCGTCACGGCGCACTCCTGACCAGTAACTGGACATGTTAAACCTGACATAATATCTTGATAAGCTGTTGCGACGGCTACCTGACATGACATGACCTGTATAATTAATCTGGACATCGTGGGCGATTGTGCTTGTACAAATAATCCAGTCCTGCTTGCATCATGTCTAGGAGGGGACTCCTGAGTACCACGGTCAGGAGTACCTACTGAAATGGACTAAGGCTAATAACTAGATTAATACATAGTCATAAAGAGATCTCCCAGCTACAGGCAATCCCGTTACCTGTGCACGCCTTGGGATCTGTAGCCTGCCGTCGAGTAGGGCACATTTCCAGCACACTGTCATGTATTGCACCCTTCAAGCTACCTAAGGTACATGCATTTCCTGGACGATGTATCCACCTGAATTCAACCCTAATCTTTCAACCCGGGTAACCTGGATGGTCTGCAGGGCTTGTGGCTGTGGAATAATCTCACTGCATCTTGCTAGAACTAGGCCTGTGATACCCTAGTAGTTAAAGTATCAAGCCGCAATTCTTGCTTGGCCGTGAAAAGAGTGGATGGAGTCTAACCTGTCTAGTCTTGCCCTGATCATGATTACTGCTGACCAGAATTGCTTGTATTGATTTACCGATAAATGGTGAGAATCCAAGTTCGTCAGACGAAGGGTACAACCCGGTCCTGTTTGGTTTACGGGTTGTAACCTGGTTCTCTGAATAGTCCCATGGTTATCTCGTCGTATATCATGATGTATTTTCTATTTCCGTTCTTACCTTTATTATATTTTGTGCTGATTGCTGGTTTAGTTCCTAAGTGAGCCTCCTTTGTGGCACTTGCTCTTTCTGGGGTCTGACCCAGCTGGTTTGTATGGCCAGATTTCGGAGCAGCTCCAGAGGATCTACCGACCTTCCGCCAGTTGGTGGCCACTAGACGAACCCTGGCAACGAGTGGGTTATTTTTGGCTCTTTCACTATTGTAAAAATATTCTTTTGAGGCGTTTAGCCGAGAGCACCTGTTTAGCTCGATTGCACTTACTTACTGTCTGCCTACGGCTGTAACATGATTAACAAATCCTAGGGTTGATCATGTATGACTAAACTCTTGCTAGTCCTAACATTTTGTAACGACTAGCTTCATGATCAGCTGAATATGTAATATTTGGGACGCCTTATTATTGTATATTTAATGATCATACATCTTGTAACATTTACTTATTTGCTTGTGATTGAGACACTAGGCTTGTTCATGACCTTAGGAGACTGTTGGCTTGTAGTAAACCCTCATGTATCTAGACAGCCGTGACCATATAGCGAGATGAAATCCATTTCATATACGTAGCTGGCTATGTCTGCCCCCGCTCTCCAGTATTCTGGTTCTGGGGCGTGACACAGTCTAAACCTGAAACCTCAAGCTAAGTCATGACCATCCTGCTCAGCTAAGATTCCGGGCTCTGGCCCATAAGGTAGAATGATAAATCCTGCAAGTATACCTACAACTTATCCAGTCAGGAGCGGATCAAAGTACAGTTCTAGGTAATGAACAAGAACATGATATGAAAATGAGTACAAGGAAACATGAACTATAAAGTACTGGAAAAGAACATGAAGGTACATGAATGTAAGTACAGGTAATAAAGTACAGGAATGTAAAGTACAAGAATATGTAAAGTACATGAATGAAACTATAATCCTGAAGTACCAGACATGACAAGTGCACAATATCGAAATACATCTAGTCCATGTGACCGGCTGGGGTGAGAACATGTACAAGAGTACATGAATATGGTACGACTTAGAACCCGCGTGCACAGTACGAGGCCTAAGCTAGGCACAGGAATATATAGTAACCGGGATTGGTCACATGGCTAGTGTATTTCCCCATCCGACACTAATAAGTACAAGAACAAGGGTACAGGAATACAGGAGTACATGAATATCGTGCCATGACGTGTCACAAGAAAAGGGTACAGGAATGTAAATGCACAAAACCGTAGAAAAGTACTTGCCTTGCTCCAGGAAGGTACGGGTAGTGAATGGAGCTGGATGTCCTCATGTTTAATAATTTCAAGTTGGTTAAGCTCTAGAAAATAACAATTGGCTATTCTCTTCTCTTAACCAAAACTGATTATGAATTATTTGCTAGTCCTATAAATTCCAAATAAAATATTTACTTACTACTCTATGGTATATACAAGATTGCTTACCTATTATCCTGTTAATTCTAGATGATACTATTTTGATTATAAACACATTTAATAACCCAGTTACTAGTACTCAAAATTCTTAACAATAATTGCTATCAGTCCAACAGAGCCAACCCAAAGACTGTACTAGTTAAACTAGAGCCACACAAGATGAGTAATATCAATAACTCAGTCTTCTGCCATTTAGAGGCCGGCCACATGCTTGGTTGGCCCACTCATTTCAACCCCATCAATAAGCCAGTATAGTCCAATACATTACTTATATATGGACTTAACCAGCCAACCTTCAATTTAGAAAATAAAACTCAGCACCAACTTAATCCAAATACCTATGGTCAACCTGAACAAAACCAAACATGCCAAGAAAAACTCACTGATATATACTCAATTGTCCAACCATCCCAAACCCAGGACTTACCATTACAAGTGATACATGGCCACCTCTAAATACAACCTTGCTATAGCACATCAAGACTCTAAAAGAAAAATTGCAAGGAAAGTCACAAAACAAACTCTTCGACCAATTCCAGCTTCAAACACACAGAAAATTTCCAACCCTAACTTCAGTTTGAAATTAACGGCTAAGCCCCTTCAAAAACCGAAATGTTGAGAAAAGAAATCAAATACAGAACACTTAAATCTGGAAGAAATTGTAATTACATCTAGCGTAGGGGAACAACCAAAGTTGTTTAAGTGTCTCACACTTCATGGAACTTATAATTGCCATACTTTATTTATGTTATAAGGAAGCTTATGCACTTGAGAATCAGAAGAACAGCAGCTTGGTTAGAATAGTAGTTAACCAAGGCAATGCTACCCATAGTAATTATATAAAGGCTGACAACGGATACCTATCTCAATAAAATTAAACAGAGTGAGATATCTCAGTGGAAAATGAAGCTGGTGCTGCTAAAGATCATTATTTAGATGATTGCTTGGATCCCAGTCCACTGATAGCAGAAAAGTATGGTTATTGTGAAGTCACATATTTTCAAAATGTTGCCAACTTCAGAATGAAGATTATAGATTACTACAATTGAATTGAACTACAAGAAGTTGTTTTAATCCCAGTGGGAATTGAGCGTAGATTGCACAGGCGCTATTTGAGATCGTCTTGGTACTGTCTAAAATAAGAAGCTATGTGTTATTGTGCCATATTGATTTCACTGATGCACGTCTACTGGGACAAAGGTCGACACTGGGCACTGTTTACCTCGCCATGCACTCGACACCGTAGAGCAATAGGATTGGATACGTACACGACACAACGACACGCACACACACGAATACGAGACAAGTCTCCTGCATCCAAATACCAAAACCGACCAAACTATAAATTCTAGCTATAGATTTATGAGAAAACTTGAGGAGAACAATTTGTACCTGAAGGCGACACATCCAACCTGGAATGGAACACACTCTCTGATCGAATACAAGCCTTACGTGTCCGAATTGAATATTACAGCTCTGATATGGCAATTTATCGAACAGATCCCGAGCAGCACAAGAGAATTGGTCTGTTAGTCAAATTTGAATTTCCTTTACTTAGGAAAAATAGCAAACAATCAAGAACAACAAGAATTAATCACTCACATCAAATTGAACCCGATCGTGGTAACCACCGATCAACCAAACCCCATCGATCCAATCTCGATTATTCTATTTTCAAGAACAGATCACACACACTAAAATCATTTGCACACAGAACATCCAAACCGAGTTAATCAAAGAGAATTTACACTCACCAGATTGTTCGATCTGAACGTGCTTGAAAAAAATACAAGGATCGACGAATGCTCATCCAAGTTATGACCGAGAGGATCAACCTTGTCAGAGGAAATATAAATCGAACATCAAAATCTTTCGAAAAACCCTTGGAAACCCATTCAAACAATGAATTGAAACTCGCTTACACTCACCAGTCTTCTTCGTCACCATCGATTCATCGGAGGAAGAGAATCGATCGCCGAGCTCTCCTCACGAATCCGCCTAGTTGCTATCATGGAAGGGACGGTGACCGCCGGGTGTCGTCGCCCACCGAGAAGGACTACACCTTGATCGTGCGTCGCTGCTGAAACTCATCCGTCGTCGTCGAGGAGACATGGCGTCGTTCGTTGCGGAGGTCGGGACCTAGTCGTCGGAGTCGTCGTGGTCGTCACCGCCGTCGCCGGAGAGAAACTCGCGTGCGTCGATGGAGAAGAACGGTTGGGTCGTCGGAGAGACTCGCCGCCTCTGCCATCCATCCGGCTAGGCGACCTAACCGAGAGAAAATTGGGAAAGGAGAGAGGCTCAGCTCTCACTCGGACAAGAAAGAATGAGCGAGTGAGTGAAAGCATTCTCTCTCCTCCTCAATTAATATGGATGGCAATTTTTTGCAATCTGCCCCCTCCGCTCAAGCAGATGTGCAAAAGACCCCCTCTCCTCAAGGCGGATATGCAAAGACCCCCTCTCCTTTTCGATTATTACAACACTGTTTGAGAAAACAGTTAAAACTTTATTATTATTTACAAAAAAAATCTGTTAGGAAGTTGTTAATGGGTTGGGGACCACTCTAACCAAATTGAAAATTAGTTACTTGCAAAAATTCAATTCTTCCTCTAAAAACAATCATGAAATTTATTCAAAATAGTTAACAACAATTGTTCAAAGGAAATTGTTTAAAATAACTTATTATATTATTATCAGGAAATTTTAAAAAAATCACGAAAAACGAAAAAGTGGAGTTACAGCGCTCCAGGCCCGGACGGATTCTCGGGAGTCTTTTTCCGCAGGTGTTGGGATATTATTAAGCAGGATATCACCGAGGCGGCCATCACATTCTTCCAAGGAGCCACTTAACCAAAAGCCATCTCTAGCGCCAAGCTTATCCTCATCCAAAAAAAAGAAAACCCGAAGACCTTTCGCGACTTTCGCCCAAACAGTTTGTGTACCTTCACCAACAAGATCATATCCAAAATTATAGCCTCCAGAATGGCAGGGATCCTCCCCAAGGTCATTTCTGAAGAGCAAAGCGGCTTTGTTCGCGGGAGGAACATCCAGGACAATATTATGCTAGCCCAGAAGTTAGTTACCTGCATAAAGTTTCCAGCTAGAGGGGAAAACATCGCAGTCAAAGTCGATATGGAGAAAGCTTACGATAGACTGGATTGACAATTTATGATCTGGGTCTTCAGGGCTTTCGGCTTCTCGAAGAATTGGACCAACTTAGTGTGGAGATCTATTAGCAACTCATGGTTCTCCACGGTCATCAATGGCCAAGTCAGAGGATTTTTCAAATCCAACAGAGGGGTTAGACAAGGCGACCCTCTATCATCTACAGTCTTTATCATAGCGGCAGACGCTCTGAGCAGGAACCTCAATAACATGGCCAATATCCCGAACTTCCAGCACTATAACACATCCAACGGATGCCCGATCATCACCCACTTGGCCTTTACGGACGATTTACTTATCTTCTCATCCGGGGATGAAGGGGCGGTGGCAGTGGTCCGACACACCCTGTAGAGGTACTCCACCTGCTCAGGTCAGAAGATCAACCCAGCCAAGAGCGTCATCTATGCCCACCACAATATCAACAGAGAGCACGCTAATAGACTCGCCCACTAATAGGCTTCTCCGTGGATCACCCCCCATTCAACTATCTGGGTTGCCCTCTCCTGTATGATAGATCTAACGTCGGTATATTTGAGACTCTGATCAATCGCATCAGGAATAAACTTGCCTGGTGGCACAACGCTACTTTATTCCCTGCTGGAAAGATTATCCTTATCAATCACGTGCTCACATCTATTCCCATCTCACCTTAGCAGCGTGCTCACCGCCTTTGAAGGTTCTTTCGTCAATCGAGCAGATCTTTTGTAATTTCTTCTAGGGGCATTCCAATGGCATTAACAAACATCATTGGGCTAACTGGGACTCCATGGCTCATCCTACTGAGGGGGGATTAGGATTTACCAAACTCATTCACATCGTGAACGCGTTTTCGATGAAACTGTAGTGAAAACTTTGCACGCGTACGAATTTATGGACCAGATTCATGAAGAACAGGTACTTCAAGCACAGCCATCCATCCGAGGCCATGGCCAATTGCAGATCTTCTGCAGCTTGGTGCCGCATACTTAGCGGGCATGACCTCGCCGAGCCAGAGATGAGGCTTCAATTGGGGAACGATCTGTCGGACCCTTTTCGGGAGTGATGGATAGGAGATAGCTGATCGTGCGGCGCACGAAGATACCCAGGGACAGCACTATCAGAGACTTGTGGAACAACTTCAGCGAAGACTGGAACTGGGATAAGATGCGAATGGGCAGGCAACAACACGGTGGAGATCATTCAAACGAGCGGATTGAAGATCGGGAGCGAGGCCGATGCCCTACGATGGACGTGCGAGGCTTCCGGGGCCTTCTCGGTGAGGTCGACGAGAATCGTTGTCCATGGGCTGGGGCAGTCGCAGCAGCCCATCCATCGATACTGGCACCCCTGCATCCCCATGAAATGGTCCTTCCATGTGGAGAGTCATTAGAAAGAAACTGCCTACCGACGATATCCTCAACACCATCGGGATTAGCCTGGCTTCCGCATGCAATTGCTGCCCAGATCGCAACATCGAGACTATCGACCACATCTTCTACCAAGGTAACCTGCCTAGCAGGGTATGGAGGATCCTCAGCCAAACCTTCAGGATGGAGCAAGGAGGCAGATGCTTCCACGATCTAGTGGTCTCCTGGGAAAGAGCTTTCCACAGCCACCAGATCGTCGCAGCAGCCGCCACATAGGCGATTTGGAAGAATCGTAACAAGGCTAGATACGAAGACCAACAATACTCAGCCGACCAGCTCATCCAAGAGATCGTCCGCCAATGTCGTAAAGGAGCACTCTGTGCTCCCACAGCCCGCCCTCATTCTGGCTTTCCCAGCCCTAATCATTGGCGGCTCTGCATCTTACCCTCTTTCTTTTTGGGTGGTATACTTGTACAGTTCGGACTTGTATACGCGTCAGGCTTCGGCATTTTGAGCCTTGATTAATAAAGAAGGGGATTTCTAATTATATATATATATATATATATATATATATATATATATATTGAAGAAAGGGTACTTTATTGGTATAAAAAGAACAGTCTACACAAGTTACAATACAGTATTTTTAGCTCCATAGCTATAGTCATCCCATGTTCCTAACGTTCGACTCTATATTATTAATAATGTCGTTAACTGACATTACAATGCCTTCGAACACCCGTCTATTTCTTTCTCTCAATATGTGCCATACTGCTGATAGTAATCGAATGCTTCCTCTGTAGAAAACTTCCTTTCCTTGGCTCTTTAAGTTTTTAATCTCTTCGAAAATGTCGGCGAGTACTCCTGTACTCGTTCCGGTAAGGCCTATCCGGTGTCTACAGTGTTGCTATATCAGACTAGTGATGGAACATGCAAAGAATAAGTGATTCATAGTTTTCGCCCCTTCGCCACACGGTACATAGGCTTAACTCGGGATGGAGACACCGATTCGCGACAGCCTTTCTTTAGTAAGCAATCAATCCTGAATTGCTTTATACAAGCAAAGCTTCATCTTCGTGGAAGTCCTCTGCATCCAGACAATCTCTGTCTAGTCGACCCTCGGCCCTCTACTCTGCACCTTATCGTACACCACTTTAGAAGAAGGAGCGCCCCCGCCATGCCTTCCCACACCCATCTGTCTTTCCGTATCTCACAGCAAATAGGGATGGAGGTTATCTCTGATTCAAACCACTGTCCCACTGGTCGGTTGGATATATTCTACCGACCATCTTGTATTAGAACTGCCAGTGGTTCCTCTGACCCGCATAGATCAAATATCTGCCAACCCAACCGATCCACCATACTTTGATGATTGCACCATGGATCGAACCAGAGGCTCGTCATAAGGCCGTCATAAACTTCCCTCCTTATGTTACTCTTCAGCTTAGTGCGGAGTCGGAGTATATTCTTGAAGGTAACTGAATAATTATTATCAATAGCTTGCACCAAAAAATTATTATCTTTCAGATAGCTGCTTCTAGTCCAGCGCGCCCACAAGGATTTGTCGTCTAAGAATCTCTATGCTAGTTTATATAGAGTGTCACTTCCGTTTTCTGTTACGTATTTTCAGCATACGTGTACAAATTTTTGACGTTTGTCAGGTGACCCGTGTTTTGACTTGTCTTGCTTAGCTTTGGGTTGGTTTATTTTGGTTCGGCTTGGCTTTTCTTGGTTTGGTTTGGGTTGGGTTGAGATAGAGAGGTTAATATATAAGTCAACTCATCTCTCTCTCCTCCATTACTTCTCATTTATTTTCTTCATTTACTCCTCTCCACCTATAAAAAAACCTTAGGCAAGTACAACTTGCTTTATGATGGATCTCAAGTTTTATTGTTTTATTCTCTTCCTTGCATGATTCTAAGCTTCCTTAGGACTTGGCATTTTTGGTTTTGATGGATGATTTTGGTAGATCTAAGTTTATAGTTTTTTTTAATTTTTCTTGGTTTTGATCTCTTAAACCTTGTTATTTTCGAGATTTAATGGTTCTATGTTGTAGAAATTCAATTACACAATTTGGACCCTTAGAAGTCTCGATTTTGACTTGTTTTGAGGGAGTTATGGCCTTTGGAGTTCATGGGTTCAACCAAACTTTTGGTGCTGGTCGGGAAAGATGGACAGTGTGCGCGTGCCTCCTTAGCGCCGTGCCATCTCGGTTGCACGCGTTCCTTAGCGCCGTACCATCTCGGTTGCGCGTGCCCCTTGGCGCCGTGCCATCCTAGCAAGTGCGCGCCACCTAGCGCCGTGCTATTCCTGGCGCCATTTGACCTAGCGCCACTTGCCACCCCGTGCTTCTGGCCAAGCGCCACCTAGCGCCCGAGTGGCACTTGCTCTTTCTGGGGTCTAACTCAGCTGGTTTTGTATCGGAGAACTCACCCGAGGATCTACCCGCTTTCCAGCTAGATGATGAACACCAGACGTAATCCTGGCAACGAGTGGATTTCTTATTTTGCTCTCCCACTCTATTGTAAATTTTTCTTTTGAGGCGTTTAGCCGCCGAGTAAGTGTTAGCACGTGTTAAAACTTAATTTTTGTTTGCCTGAGGGCTGTAACATGATTGACAAATCCTAGGGTTGATCATGTATGACTTAACTCTTGTTAGTCTTCACATTTTGTATGACTAGCTTCATGATCATCTAAATATATAATGTTTATGATACCTTACTTTGTATGTCTGATGATCTAACATCTTGTAACATTTACTTGCTTGCTTGAGATTGAGACAGTGGGTTTGTTCTTGACCATAAGAGACTGATGGCTTGTAGATAAATTCTCATGCATCTAGACAACCATGACCGTATTGCGAGGTAGGTTTTACTTCAATGTACGTAGCTGGCTATGTCTGTCCTCCGCTCTCTAGTATTCTGGTTTTGGGACGTGACATAGAGTAACTTCACGAAGAGTTCATAGAGACAGAAGTCAAACACCTCCCTCCTTCTTTGGCCGGGTCAATTCTTCCAATCCTATCGTATGAAGCCCACCTCTCCAGATGAAATTCATGCAAAATCTTTCGATCTTCTTAATAGTTCCATCTGGGACATATATAGCCTGCATCCAATAATTAATAATAGCATATATTACTGAATGAATTAGCTCAATACGTTCAACAAATGATAGAACCTGAGCTTGCTACCCTTCCAATCTTGCTTGAACATACTAGATAGCAATCTGCATCTCTAGCGTACTGGATCGATAATGGGAGTCCAAGGTGTCACGCCCCGACCCGGGAAATCGCTCGTCATCGCTAGATTTTACCCGAATTATCATCCTCGCTGGGGCATGATGCCGTACGAGCCTGGAGTTGCACTCGTGCAAGGCAAGATAACAGGTTCACGTAAGTTTATCTCAAATTGATAGCATAAGCAGCGAAAGAAAACAGAGTATACAATAAGAATCTCTTTTATTAATAATGAACTGAAGATTACAAAGGCTTTTAATAGCCCAACAGAATATGCCAACTGGCTACAACACTCATGATCTCTCTAGCTCACAAATGATTACATTGTTCCATATATTATGCCACTTTATAGCCAATAAGTAGTCTTCGACCGAACATCTCCATGTTGCAAGTTCGAACGCCAATGCGGTAGCTCGCCTCGAAACACCAAGGACTCGATGACTCGACGCATCCAAGCCAAGCTCCGCCCCGAGCCGAACATATCCTGAACATGCGAGCAAACTAGTAGAGGATTAGTGCTTTCGTCCTCGCTACACTGATCTAGACCCACTCGACTAATCCAATACTAAGTAAATTTAGTGAAGCATGCATGTTTATTTGGTGATCTTTTCGTTTAGCCGTAGGGTCAGTTTCATGGCAATATTCAAGCAGTTATCGATAGCAACTATTTCATAAATGTGTCCAATACCGTGTTCCTATAACAGATACAGTTAGACATAATATGAACATAAGCATAGTGATCGTGCATGTCTTTCTCTCATTTCGCCTAGCCTACAATCGTTAAAATTCACAGAACCAACAACAAATCACGCAGCCAACTAAACATACTTGGACATACGCATAAGGGTGGTAGGCTCTGCGCCTGCACCCAATTCTAATCTCATCCCACCGGCCCTATCTATATGAAGATCACGATGTTCCGTACCGTAATGGACTTGGCATCTCAACGTGTAAGCATATCGCTCCAATACGGGTTGCTAGCCCAATATCTGAAGGACCCCAAACTTACTGATATCATAACTTATCACAATATTGGCTGGTCGCAATCTGTCCTAATGAAGTGTACCATAAATACCAAACATAATTCCCTCCTAGGCCGAACGATTCTAGTGCCCCGGTCGTAACCGTTCAGGGAAGCCATACCCGTGCACAGGTCATCCGAGTCCATCGACCATGCAATATGTGCCCGAGTTTCATACAACCAAACATGTTCGCCTATCTTTATTCTTATCGGCATTATGCCCCAACACATCTATATTGATACACGACGTCCCAACGGTTTAGACTTTTCGATCTTATACTCAACGCGTTCCATTCATAAGTTGCTTATATAACGGCAGTTCCGTGGCAACTGTGCCACAACTGCATACTTTGGTGCACGAAGTATATCTTTCAATATCACGATAGGTTCCATAGCGTCGCACCACGACTTGTCTATTTCATTTACTTAGTCATTCGCATAGCTTATGTGCGCAAGGGCACGCTTAATACCATAATCAATGTTCTAGGCCTAGTGTTCAATCTTCTCAGAGTCGTGCACGTGATACACATCTCGATATTGCCTTTCAATGTTCTACCATCGATTTGTCCTATCGTGACCCGTGCATTTGATGTACGTCGCCTCAATTGTTCAATGTTTAATATTATATCTTAATGTTCGACACACACTAAGACCTTTACTCAATTCGACACCATGCTCGTTAACTCGATAGCAACATACGCATACTAGGGTACATTTTATTAGACGTGAGGGAGTAGGGAAGAAGAGTCATGAACCTGCCCACCTTAGTCCGATATGCCTTGTCATTTCGTTGAGCTGATGCGGCTCGATTCCATAACTTAGTTGTGCAGCTAACTCTCCGGACTTAGCCATTCCGTTGAACTATTTGACTAATTCGGCCTACCGTGCCCATGCCTTAGTTTGTTGTATGGCGACAATTTGGTTTTGCGGACACCGTTGCAAATAAGGCCAAAAATTGACTTCTTATATTCTAGCGTAAAAGCATAGCCTGCACACGAAGTCAATTAAAGTCAATATCTTTTCGAATCGGACTTATGCCTTGCATTGCTTCGATTCATAGATTCAATCGACTCAAAGCTTTTCTTCGGGCCAACGTAACTCTTGCATCGATTCGCATCGATACTTTATCGGGTCAAAGCAACTCTTCGAGTCAACGACTCAACGTGATGTACCGTGCGGAGCGGGGCATTACATAATATACCACTCAAAATAAGGTTCGTCCTCGGACCTAAATCAACACTCAATCCAAGTGTTTCGCTAGATCGTTCCATGATCTCATGCCACTATCGTTTGAATCATACAACTTAGTTTGGATCATACACATATTTTAGGTATCCCACCAATATATGCATTTCAGCCAAGCTCAGTTGTAGGATATCGGAACAAAGCTAACAGGCTCAACTTAAATCCTCAAGCACCAGCCATTCCTTAGTCGACTTGGTCAGATCTTAGCGTCTATTCCCAAAATACTTCTCGTATGCATTTTTTCATAACACGTGATCATCTTCCAAACATCTCTGCATATAACTTGATTCAAAACTGTAACTTCGATCCCCTAATTTTTTCGCCGACCATCTAACGCACGCATTGCATTAAGTCGTTGCATATCCAATCGCAACAATCCTCTGTAATGCCTACTCATCCACCCGCTTTCTATCTCTTGCACAACTCTAGTCTTTCATCTAATCGTTCGTAAAATCTTGGCCTTAACGACATGGACTAAGTCCAACAAGTCTCAAATTCCTTTGCCTACCATTCGCACTATGCCTCGTACACAACTATTCTGATATGATTCACATTCTCTCGATCTATCCACACATTGCGTCTAGGGATACCCCCGCTAGGTAACTTATCCAGACATCATGCTTAATCTCTCCCAACACAAGAGGTCAACTGTCACGCCCCAGAACCAGAATACTGGAGAGCGGGGGCAGACATAGCCAGCTACGTATATTAAAATAGAATACATCTCAACTATACGGTTACGGCTGTCTAGATATAGGGTTTACTACTACAGCCAACAGTCTCTTAAGGCCAAGCCTATTGTCTCAATCTCAAGCAAGTAATATAATTACAAGATGTTTGACCACCAAATATACAATAAAAGGCGTCCCAAATATTACATATCAGCTGATCATGAAGCTAGTCGTACAAAATGCGAGGACTAGCAAGAGTTAAGTCATACAT
>JANAVB010022800.1:11500048-11667576 GCA_029216955.1 Iris pallida
ATAAATTACAAATAATATTTTATCTATATTAGAAGAAATTTGTGAGTTATTTGCTTCCGATCTTGGAGAGGTTCACTCGGAGAAGCTTCTCATTGGTCGTTCCCCCAGTACTGCGTAAGTCAGTGCATTTTTTTATATTAAATATATTCGTGTTCCTAATTCTTTAACTAAGTTTTTGTCATTTCTTGGCATATTTAGGAGTGATTATGTCAATTTCCTTTGGAAGGATTGAAGATCTTAGTCATTTTGTATTGTGTATGTCGATCAAAGCTAGACAGTGAAGATGTCCATATACTTGCAAATGTATGGAAATTTGCCTTGAACTGGATTTTGTATTTGGTATGTGGTGCGTGCATCATCTGGTTTTACTTACTATCATATCGAACACAGAAGCCAATATGCTATGTTGCGTGGATACAAACATGAATGTTGATGATTTTTTTTTTTAATGGATTTTCGTCAACCAATTACATTTATAATGTTGCAGTTTCATGTCATTTACATTTATTATAGGCTATTTTGGTTGCTTGAAAGTGCAAGGAAGTGTGAAAGTGACTTTTTGTTTAATGAATATGAAATGCGTATATTTTTGAATTTTATACTAGTTTTTGTCTGCTGAAAGTGAGTTTCAATTTAGAAATGTTATATTTTGTAACTTGTAAGTGGTCAAACTCATACTTCCAGTGTTTGGATAGCTATGAAAGTGGGTAAAATTTAAAAATGTATTATAAGAATAACAACAAAAATTAATTAGCTAACGCTTAATTACTAATTAATATCACTAGAAAAAATGAATTAATTTATTGATTTACTTTTCTGTAACTAACTATTGATAATGCGGATGTGAAAAGTGCTTGGGTGCACAGTGCATTTAATGAAGAAAAAAAATCCACACTTTCAGCAGCAATTTCATTTAACCAGACAACTCCTTGTGCTGTTTGCTTCATCCCAGACTCGAACTTGCTGCTTCTACAGCAGATGCTCTTTTTCTCATTGCTTTTGTGCCAGCAAGAAGTACACCATGTGCCCATCCTTCAATTGTGTGGTGTTAATACTTACGTACCAGGCCAATTAACATCAAGATAATGTTGTTGGATTATATCGCATTTCCTGTTCAATGTTCAAAAGTTGTGATAATGGAGTCGATAATTTAGTTTCACGTCGAACAGAAAGTAGAATTATGATATGTAGATGATTAAAATTGGTTCAGACCTAACATAAAAAAATTATTTTAAGATATATAAGCCTAACCAAATATCTTATCTCATGGACCAACTCTGATTCGGATCACATCGAGTTTCCAGCAAATGTTAGATTTCGTGCCTGTGAGATGTGAATACAAATCTATTTTAGGAACGTATTTGTTATGGTAGTGTTTATTCTCCGTAAATAAGGAACATTAAATCCAGGGCCGACCCAGGAGTTAGTCCGACAATAATTCGAATTTGGATAATTTTTTTCTTCTTTGGACAACCTCCAGGTTCAGCATGACCTATATTTGGACAGAATAACTCATTCCCGTGTGTGCCTAGCAGTGATTGGATAGTAGAGGACCTAAAAATATTGGAGATATTGCAGTGGAACACTATAAGAAATTGGTTACCACGAATAAATAAATGATTTATTTTTTCAATAGTATGAATAGAATAAGTTGTTTACGTTTGTTATAGTTTAGCGGCTTTAGCCCTGTGTACTCTTTTTTTTTCTTTTAGGTAATGTCTTATTTGATAGGGATAATTTAGCAAATACCCCCATTCCAAATGTTAAAACTAGCATATACCTCCACTATTTATTTTATTTAGCAAATACTCCCACTCCTATGTAAAAGAGTGGGGGTATATCTTAAATTTTTATTATTTTATATCAAAAATGGGGGTATTTGTTAGATAAATAAAATAGTGGGGGTATATGCTAATTTTAACATTTAGAATGGAGGCATTTGCTAAATTATCCCTATTTGATATGAAACATTCGGTTTACATCAATTGATAATAAATCTCCTAATGTATGTTTTTTTAATCTCCGAATTTTTTAGGACAGGATAAGGATCATTCCATATAGTAATAAGCTAGGGTAGATAATGTGTCACCTCCTATCTTTTTCAAGTTGTTTATTATAGTTTTATATGTACGGCCTATGTGATATTATATTTTGATATTCTTTACAATACTTCAAGAGATGTTAGAAGAGATAAATTTAGAAGGAAAAAAAACACTCGTTTCTCTTTTCACAAACATATGTCGGTGTTATTTTTTTTTGTATTCGTTCTATTCTTACTCTCCATTAAAAAAATCTCAACCTAATTTAAAAATCTTAGAACCCTAATCAGAGCGCATTCGGTACGAAAGAAAAGTTGACATTTACACAATTGGTGACTAAGTTATGTAATAACTTGGTCAAGTTGAGGTATTTTCTCTAGCTATCGACTTGAATTGTTGCATTTCATGTTGGATAACATATTTGAATGTTATTACATTTTAAAAAGTAGGCTCAATTGTGCAAACTTCATATGTGATATTATATAAGTCATATTGAATTAAATTGGGAATCTTTTTAAGCTCCCCAAATAATTGTTAATGTTATATTCATTGAACTAAACTAATTATCGATTTTAACCCGATCGACTGACATATCTAGCCAGTTAACGCATTGCTTAGTCATTAAGGATATCCAGGTCTGATTCGGTTATATAATTTACATAATCGACTAAGTCGGTTTGGCATCAAATTTCTATGTTACTCATAAGAATATAGAACCTTGTGACCATAGCATCATGCTACCATTACTACGATAACCACCCCCTCGAATTGCAGATAGAGCCAACTCTACCATGTAACCAACTTAGGCATATGCCTAGGGCCCCGTAATTTAAGGGGGGGGGGCATATATATATATATATATATATATATATATATATATATATATATAGTCTACATGTACGTGCTTTGCACGTATTATAATTAGAATATCCTAAGGCCAGCTGTCGTTTTTTCGTTTTTTTTTTTCAGATGACTATTTATATGTGTGTGCTTTCTTTTTACAATGCCAGAGTTTCGAAGTACGAATTTTATTATTTTTATTTTTTTATTGAGAATAATAACCTTCGGAAAATGGTAATGACATAAAAATTTATTACCATTGGAACATAAAGAGTTGTATGGAAAAAAAAAACTCATACAATGCAAACTTTATTGTGTTTGACTCTTAAACATAGATGACATGCAAGTTGACATAATAATATCATGTCCATAAAACACTCAAGGATATTTTAGGAATTCAAAAGTTTCACCACCAAGTTTTCCTATATATATATATATATATATATATATATATATGTCCGCCTTCCGGACATCGAGTACTTCCGGGAATCCTCAGTGCCTCTAGTTCCGTTCTCCGATGCAGAATTAACCTCGCTGTCATCATCCTTCCCCCACTCTTTCATCCTCAAATTTTCATCCGGTTGCCCCAAGCTAGCTAGAGTGCAGGAGGTGATTGCCAGCTGGAAACTGACGACTCCTTATCGAGTAGCTCCCCTCCATCCGAGGCATATCCTGCTCCACTTATCCTCAGACCTCGACCACAGGACCGTGTGGTCCAAAGGCACTTGCAGAATAGACTCCCACCAGATGAAGATCATCAAGTGGTCGACTAGCTTCAACACCAGAGAAGACTCCCCGAAAGTCGCCGCTTGGGTTACACTGCCCAATCTTCCCCTCATTTGCTTTGTTCCAGCAGCGCTTAGGCGTATCGCTAACTCCTTCGGCACGTACGTGGCCACGGCGCCAGAGACGAGCAACCTCACCAAGGCTCACTACGCCAAAATTTGTGTGGAACTAGATCTTTCCTCAGAACCACCGAACTTTATCTCGATCGAGCTGGACAACCGGACTCACACCCAACAAATCATCTACGACAACCATATTCTGTTCTGCAACCACTGCCATCTAAGAGGCCACACCCCAAAACATTGCCACCGCCTCCATCCAGAACTCAAGAAGAAACTAGTGCAGAACGAAAAAGTGCAAACAGAGGAGAGGACCCCCCAGGGGGCCATTCTTCCCCTTCCTAACTCCCACATCCGATTCAACTCCAGAGAAGGAATGGTGGACAAGAGCGACCTCCCTAGCAACGCTTTAATCCCACTCAACCCTCATGCCATCACTCTATCCAACCAATTTGACGCTCTTGATTCGGAGGAGGCGGCTTCCCCATCGTCTTCGGAGCCCCACCGTGTCGAGAACACCGGCGCCATGGTCCCCTTTTCCGAGGTCGTAGAGGCGACCAGTGTCTTTGTCGACGAGGACCTCCGACCCACCACCGAAGACCCCATCGAAGTAGCCCTTTCAACCCTAGGCCCGGACCTCGTTCAGAGGGGCAAACATGTTCTAGCGACAGGATTTCCTCTCCAGCAATCCATGCTTCTGATAGAGAGCACTAGTGACTCCTTAGTTATCCCTTCAGAAGACCCAACATGGGACTCCGTCGGGGAATCGATCAGTCCTACCCCAGACCAGCAAAAGGAATCAACTTGTGGCCATCCTACCACAGCTAAGAAAGGTAACAAGGTCTTAACTAGGAAAGGCCTTGCAGATTCCACAACCATCCTAACCAGATCCGCCACCAAGCGGATCAAACAAACCCCCAATGACTCCCTTAATGATTAATATCCTATCATGGAATATTCGCGGGCTAGAATCATCAGCCTCAATAAAATCCATAAGATTAACATCCTCATTATTCTTGAACCCAAAATTCCCTCCAAAAGACTTAAATCCATCCAGCTACAGCTGAGCCTTCCCACGACCATTGCTGGCAGACACGACATTTGGATCCTTGGTTCGAAAGACGTCACTATCGGGTGTATCCAAGACACCCGGCAAGCCCTCTCCTGCTGGCTCGACCACCCCATGCTCTCCGAGCGTGCCATCATCTCGGCGGTCCACGGCAGTTGTGATTTCTTAGAGCGAAAACACCTATGGAACGATCTCCTCGACATCCACCAAAATCATAGCGACTCTCCATGGCTTTGCATTGGGGACTTCAATGCTCTCACCTGCAGAGATAAAAAAATCGGGGGACGACCCCCTCCTATCCCGGCCATGCAAGACTTCAAAAACTTTATTTTCAACGCCAATCTTGTCCCGATCCAGTTCATTGGCAACGCTTTCACCTGGTGCAACATGCAAGAAGGAAATCGCCGTCAGTACTCTCGTATCGACAGAGCCCTCACTAAAATCCTCTGGCACGGCATGGGGATCACTACCAACCTGTCCCACCTCAACTCTACCGAATCTGACCACGCTCCACTGCTTCTGAAAATAAAAAACAACACCAACCCATCCAAAAAGAATTTCCAATTCCTCGACCTCTGGATCGAGCATCCCCAATTCTTGGACATCGTAGCGAAAGCGTGGAATAGTGAAGACTCTCCCAACCCCTGTCCCGCTTAAGCCATAGGCTTAAAGCTAACAGGAAAGCCCTATCCAACTGGACCAAACAAGCTTTTGGGGACATCTTCCAAGCCGTCCGGGTGGCTGAGGATAACATCACCCGCGCCGAAGCCAGGTTCGCATCCGATCGATCTCCGGCGGCCAGGACAGCCCTCAACCTTACCAAAGCCATGCTCAAATTTAGAATTAAAGTGGAGAGCGACTTCTGGAAGCAGAAAGCTAGATTGAAATGGATAGCGACGGGGACAAAAACTCGAAATACTTCCATGCCTGCGTCAACGGCCGGAGACAAAAGCTAGCGATCCACCAAACCACCGACGAGGGAGGTAACATCATTTCTGACCAAAAAGGCATCCAGGCAGCCGCCACGGAGTTTTATTCCAAATTATTCTCCAAAGAAATAGTCCACAAAGACAACACCTTCTTGGACCAAATTCCCTCCCTCATTACGGAAGCCGACAACGCCCAGCTCGAGCGCACACCCACAGTTCAGGAAGTGAAAGAGGCGATTTGGCATAGCGCTTGTCATGACCCGCTCCCGAATAATCGGACACGAGTCGGACACGCCCAGCCTTCGTCGTTAGACATGACGAAGTAAGTTGTACCAATCTAGGAAAACTAACTAGATAAATATGAACATGTATGAATTACAGCATCTAAAACGTATCCCAGAATGATCACCATAATCCACAATTCTATGTATATAAATGTACGAGTCATCAAGAATGAAATGTACATGAATTCTAAAGACAATGTCTAAGAGTAAAGCGAACAGTCTAAACCTGAAACCTCAAGCTAAGTCATGACCATCCTGCTCAGCTAAGATCCCGGGCTCTGGCCCATAAGGTAGAATGATAAATCCTGCAAGTATACCTGCAACTTATCCAGTCAGGAGCGGAGCAAAGTACAGTTCTAGGTAATGAACAAGAACATGATATGAAAATGAGTACAAGGAAACATGAACTATAAAGTACAGGAAAAGAACATGAAGGTACATGAATGTAAGTACAGGTAATAAAGTACATGAATGTAAAGTACAGGAACATGTAAAGTACAGAAATAAAACTATAATCCTGAAGTACCAGACATGACAAGTGCACAATATCGAAATACATCTAGTTCATGTGACCGGCTGGGGTGAGAACATGTACAGGAGTACATGAATATGGTACGACTTAGGACCCGTGTGCACAGTGCGAGGCCTAAGCTAGGCACAGGAATATATAGTAACCGGGATTGGTCACATGGCTAGTGTATTTTCCCATCCGACACTAATAAGTACAAGAACAAGGGTACATGAATACATGAGTACATGAATATCGTGCCATGACGTGTCACAAGAAAAGGGTACAAGAATGTAAATGCACAAAACCGTAGAAAAGTACTTGCCTTGCTCCAGGAAGGTACGGGTAGTGAATGGAGCTGGATGTCCTCCTGTTTAATAATTTCAAGTTGGTTAAGCTCTAGAAAATAACAATTGGCTATTCTCTTCTCTTAACCAAAACTGATTATGAATTATTTGCTAGTCCTATAAATTCCAAATAAAATATTTACTTACTACTCTATGGTATATACAAGATTGCTTACCTATTATCCTGTTAATTCTAGATGATACTATTTTAATTATAAACACATTTAATAACCCAGTTACTAGTACTCAAAATTCTTAACAATAACTGCTATCAGTCCAACAGAGCCAACCCAAAGACTGTACTAGTTAAACTAGAGCCACACAAGATGAGTAATATCAATAACTCAGTCTTCTGCCATTTAAAGGCCGGCCACATGCTTGGTTGGCCCACTCATTTCAACCCCATCAATAAGCCAGTATAGTCCAATACATTACTTATATATGGACTTAACCAGCCAACCTTTAATTTAGAAAATAAAACTCAGCACCAACTTAATCCAAATACCTATGGTCAACCTGAACAAAACCAAACATACCAAGAAAAACTCACTGATATATACTAAATTGTCCAACTATCCCAAACCCAGGACTTACCATTACAAGTGATACATGGCCACCTCTAAATACAACCTTGCTATAGCACATCAAGACTTTAAAAGAAAAATTGCAAGGAAAGTCACAAAACAAACTCTTCGACCAATTCCAGCTTCAAACACACAAAAAATTTCCAACCCTAACTTCAGTTTGAAATTAACGGCTAAGCCTCCTTCAAAAACCAAAATGTTGAGAAAAGAAATCAAATACAGAACACTTAAATCTGGAAGAAATTGTAATTACATCTAGCGTAGGGGAACAACCAAAGTTGTTTAAGTGTCTCACACTTCATGGAACTTATAATTGCCATACTTTATTTATGTTATAAGGAAGCTTATGCACTTGAGAATCAGAAGAACAGCAGCTTGGTTAGAATAGTAGTTAACCAAGGCAATGCTACCCATAGTAATTATATAAAGGCTGACAACGGATACCTATCTCAATAAAATTAAACAGAGTGAGATATCTCAGTGGAAAATGAAGCTGGTGCTGCTCAAGATCATTATTTAGATGATTGCTTGGATCCCAGTCCACTGATAGCAGAAAAGTACGGTTATTGTGAAGTCACATATTTTCAAAATGTTGCCAACTTCAGAATGAAGATTATAGATTACTACAATTGAATTGAACTACAAGAAGTTGTTTTAATCCCAGTGGGAATTGAGCGTAGATTGCACAGGCGCTATTTGAGATCGTCTTGGTACTGTCTAAAATAAGAAGCTATGTGTTATTGTGCCATATTGATTTCACTGATACAAGTCTACTGGGACAAAGGTCGACACTGGGCACTGTTTACCTCGCCATGCACTCGACACCATAGAGCAATAGGATTGGATACGTATACGAATACAACGACACGCACACACACGAACACGAGACCAGTCTCCTGCATCCAAATACCAAAACCGACCAAACTATAAATTCTAGCTATGGATTTATGAGAAAACTTGAGGAGAATGAATTTGTACCTGAAGACGACACATCCAACCTGGACTGGAACGCACTCTCTGATCGAATACAAGCCTTACGTATCCGAATTGAATATCACAGCTCTGATATGGCAATTCATCGAACAGATCCCGAGCAGCACAAGAGAATAGGTCTGTTAGTCAAATTTGAATTTCCTTTACTTAGGAAAAATAGCAAACAATCAAGAACAGCAAGAATTAATCACTCACATCAAATTGAACCCGATCGTGGTAACCACCGATCAACCAAACCCCATCGATCCAATCTCGATTATTCTATTTTCAAGAACAGAGATCACACACACTAAAATCATTTGCACACAGAACATCCAAACCGAGTTAATCAAAGAGAATTTACACTCACCAGATTGTTCGATCTGAACGTGCTTGAACAAAACACAAGGATCGACGAATGCTCATCCAAGTTCTGACCGAGAGGATCAACCTTGGTCAGAGGAAATATAAATCGAACATCAAAATCTTTCGAAAAACCCTTGGAAACCCATTCAAACAATGAATTGAAACTCGCCTACACTCACCAGTCTTCTTCGTTACCATCGATTCGCCGGAGGAAGAGAATCGATCGCCGAGCTCGCCTCACGAATCCGCCTAGTTGCTATCATGGAAGGGACGGTGACCGCCGGGTGTCGTCGCCCGCCGAGAAGGACTACACCTTGATCGTGCACCGCTGCTGAAACTCGTCCGTCGTCGTCGAGGAGACATGGGGTCTTTCGCTGCGGAGGTCGGGACCTAGTCGTCGGAGTCGTCGTGGTCATCACCGCCGTCGTCGGAGAGAAACTCGCGTGCGTCGATGGAGAAGAACGGTTGGGTCGTCGGAGAGACTCGCCGCCTCCGCCATCAATCCGGCTAGGCGACCTAACCGAGAGAAAATTGGGAAAGGAGAGAGGCTCAGCTCTCACTCGGACAAGAAAGAATAAGCGAGTGAGTGAGAGCATTCTCTCTCCTCAATTAATATGGATGGCAATTTTTTGCAACCCGCCCCCTCCGCTCAGGGCAGATGTGCAAAAGACCCTCTCTCCTCAAGGCGGATATGCAAAGACCCCCTCCCCTTTTCGATTATTACAACACTGTTTGAGAAAACAGTTAAAACTTTATTATTATTTACAAAAAAAATAATAAAATCTGTTAGGAAGTTGTTAAAGGGCTGGGGACCACTCTAACCAAATTGAAAATTAGTTACTTGCAAAAATTCAATTCTCCCTCTAAAAACAATTATGAAATTTATTCAAAATAGTTAACAACAATTGTTCAAAGGAAATTGTTTAAAATAACTTATTATATTATTATCAGGAAATTTTAAAAAAATCACGAAAAATGGAAAAGTGGAGTTACAAATCTCTCCCCCTTAAAAGAATTTCGTCCTCGAAATTTAGAGAATACAGTGGACAATTTTTTTTATAGCACTCAGAGATAATATTTAAGATTGAGCACTACGTTAAACCTGACGTAGTACAGAGTCTAGTCCTGACTAGAAAAAGGAAAAACCTCATTTGGCACGATTATCCAAATAGAATTTAGATCGAAGTCGAGGTAGGATGGAAAATTGGGCATAACCAAAACAAAATTTCAATCAGGTAAGTTCAATAGGTACATCGTATACGATATAGGCACGATCAAGATTTCTAAATACGACCAAAAGTGGAACACGAATAACTTAGCATGACGAAATCAAAGGTGACATGATTGATAATGATCAAATTGGTAATGATCAAATTGGTCAAGTATGACAATTACCTGCAAGGAGTTGGAATAACGCAATAGGCACGAGATGGCATGAATTTTAATTACAACTTTAGAGAATAAACCATGAAATCACGATCTTCTAAGCACGATTTGAATCAAAGTTTGCATAGATGGACTAGAGTAAGATGGAAAATTACGGTTGGATAGACATGATTATGGTCAAAGTTTAGATAAAACACGATTAAAATATATGTGTAAAATCAACGATCTAACAATAAATGTAAGAAGAACATTCGCAAGGATCAGGAGATATCAGTATCAAGTCAAAAGCGAGTACATGGATTTGTCTTTCAAGGAAAATTAATAATCGTATGAAAGAGGGATATAGTCTCCATGTTACCCGAGAACATATAGGTATTTGAATTCACTTTGCTTAGAATCCCTACCCCGCCAGTATATGTCTGGCTGCAGTGGACTTTCGGCTCTGTGACTCAAATAACAATATGTCATCGAATATTCTGTGTACTATATCTATTTTCCAATAATCATCAACGAAGCAACCCAAGAGATCACGACATGAAGAATTTAGGACAAGTCTCCATAATACCTGAAACCTATGAATGTTTGAAATCACTTCAACTTAAAGTTCCTACCCCGCCAGTGCGCTGCTGGCTGTAGTGAACTTTCGGTCTCCGCAATCCAGATAACGGCTACAGTGCGCAACTGTCATGCCCTAGTAGGTCATCGAATAGTCTTTCAACTTTATCCATAGAAATTTCAAGGAACCAAAATGAGTCTCAATAGTCCAAGTCAAGAAGATGGTGAGGTTATCTGACTATTATAATACAAGGGTTTATTAGGTACTAAGAGACTATAAGGGATCCAATCAATGGGTACAAAAGGGCAACCAGAGAGATTTAAAATTTCAGACAGGGAGCGAAGTTTCAAATTATAACGAAATTTCAACTGATATCTGGAATGGTAACAAGATTCCATATATGGGACATTATCCCGAAGGGATAACAGAGTCTCGAAGGATGAATTGAAACAAGATATCAAATAGGAGATAAGTTTCAAAATAAGAAATAAAATCCCGTACTGGAAACAAGTTTCAATAAAATCTCGAATAATAATAAAATCTTGAGCAAAAACTCGAATAGAAAACGAATCTCCAATAGGGTACACAATAAAAAATAGAAAATCAAGTATTAACAAAGTCGTGAATAAGGAACAAAATTTCAAATAGAAAATTTCAACGAGGAAACAAGATTTTGAATAGTAACTAGAAAACAGGTTTCAATAGAAAACAAGGTATTGGATCGTAAAAATGAAACAGGCGAATCTCACTAGTAACAAAATCGTAAATAGAGAGCGAGTCCGAAATAAAGTCAAAATAAGAAATATAATCTCAAACAAGCATTAATAGAAGCGAAGGTTCAAACACGATTTTAGAATGATATTTCAAGTAGGAATAAATCTTGATTAGTACAAGTTTGATTAATGAGCAGAATATCAATAACGAGTAGGAACAAGTACCCCGGAAAACAAACGAATCCTTCGATAGGAAACGAGGTCGAAATAAGTAGTGAACAACAACTCTCGAATAGAAAATCGAAATCATCAAAAAAAATGAGCAAACAGTATCGAGTAGTGGATTTCAAAATAATTATCGAATTGTGGATATGTAACATGTTTACCGAATAGGAAACAATCTTCGAATAAGGGACAAATTCTAGAATAGGAATATTATCAGGAATAGACACCAAAAGGGTTTAAGATTGAAACAAAATCTATCAAGCCATTAAACAGGAACAAGGAAAATTCTAGAAAATTAAACTGGAATGTGAATCACGATCCATAGTCTGCTCCAACCATGCAAGAAAAACCTTCAGTCTTCAGCATGTCTTCAGTATTCCTCCGGAACTGGAATAACTTCAACTTTTTCAACTATCCTGGCGTAGGCTGGTCCCTATGGTAGTGCTCCATGCTGTTGCTGAATCTGGAGAGGCGGGTCCTTCTTCTGTGATACTGGTGCTCCTCGTGCTTGTCCTTGGGTAGAATAATCAGCGGTCTCCAGCAGTCCTTGACTTGGTGGGCAGGCGATCTGCAGTGCAGGCATAGCCTCCGTCTTTTGTGGTACTCTTTGTAGTGATATCCTGGCGACGACAGAAATTGTGAGTGGTCGTCATCTAAATCTGAGCCTGGATCTCCCGCTGGGCTGAAGCGCAGAGCCTCTGATAGGAATATATGTCTGTTGACATACTGGATGTTGAGATCTGCTTCCGATGATACAACTGGTAGTGGTACCAAAGAAATACTGACTGAGTGTTGCGATGCCTTGCGGGTCCAGGCCAGTTGTTGTCTTTGTCATAAGTCTTCATGTCTCTCATGTGCTTCAGCTTTCCGTCTCGTTTCATTGTCTGTGTTATATTCTGGATTTTTTTTGGCTAGTGGCTTCAGTCTTCAGAGGAGTCGGATCCTCCAAAACTTGGATAATCTTTAGTGGCGGTTCCAGGTTCTCGATCTGCTCCTCGATGCAAGATATGCGCTCTGTGTCGGGGAAGTCCAAAAGTCCGAGAGTCTGGAGATCAGAAGTCCTTCCTGGCTCAGAAAGTGTATCCATAAATCAGACTTGGAAAGGATGGCCTGCTCCCTCTGGTTGTCAAGGGACTCTTCAACGTCTCCGTCATCTACGTACTACCCATAGGGATAGTAGAGTGGTAGAAGGTAGTGGAAGCTTGGAAACGTCAAGTGCCAGGTGAATTGACAGTTCTGGTGTCGCATGCTTTTGAAATATCTGAAAAACAAAAAACTGTTAAAATAACCTAGACCTAAATACAACAAGTGTTTATAGAATATCAGTATACCTGATATACCTGATATACCCTTATTTTCCAATTTTTCCTATGCTGTGATCAAGTTTTCCTAGTGTAAATCAAGTCCCCCAATAGTACGCTAAGTCCTAGGTACTATTAGGATTGACCTGCATGGGCCTATTTGCCATTAAATTGTTTGATTGAAAACTTTAATACAAACAGAACAGTATTACAATGTAGGACTTAGATGTAGTCCTAGGAGTACACTTTTGTTTAAGCTGGGTCCTTAGTGCCAATGGAGCGAGTGGTAATGCGTTGACTCCGTTGACCGGCTGACGACGGTTATCGGTTCTCTGAAGGTGTGGATTGCTCTGGGTGCTGGAGCTTACTGAGAGGAGGAAGACGTTGAGTGTCTGTATCTGCCTCTCTGATGATTCCTTGTATGTTCGTTGTGGATTCTGTGTGTGTGTGAAGGAGAAGATCCCTCTATTTATAGTTTTGCAGGCTGGCTGCTCATGCGCGCATGTAGGATGCGCCGGTGTGTGGGGACGCCACGTGGAGGTTGCTAATAGAGGCGCGTAGATGATACGCCCTGATTGAGGGGAAGAACTCTTCATACTGCTGTTGTGAGCCGGCACGTAGCAGAGGAGAAGATCTTTCTATTGCTGAAATCTTGGACGAGTTGAGTCAAAGGACACGTGTCATCGACCCATGGCTTGAAGATCTCGGTGATCTGGTGAGCTGCGCCTTGGATCTGGGCGCAGGAGGAGGCTGCGACTCATAACCTTTAGGAGTTACAAACCATTTAGGGCGTATGGCTTTTAAGGCGCATGCAGGTGACCTTCCTTCTGTCTTTCGGGATCAGAGATCAGTCTGGGGCGCATGGCTTTTGAGGCGCATGTAAAGCTTCAACTGGAGACTCTTCTTCTGTCTTTAGGGATCAGTGAAGGGTCTGAGGTGCACGGCTTTTGAGGCGCATGCTGGTTTGGACGCATGGCCGTAGAGGCGCATGCGGATGGCCACGTGGCAGTAGCCGTCGGAATAGAGTCATGATGATGCTGACGTTGCCGACGCTTCGTTCTCTGAAAAAAGCTGTCAACTGTTCAGACTTTGGGAAGCGTGCTGCCAACTCTGGTGTCAGTTCAGCATTTAATGTTTGTGACGTTCGATGGACAGCTGAGTGGGCACATTGGTTGGTGTTCCACTCGGCATGGAGATGTGAGGGGGGACGCATCCTCTGTGATGCGCCGGGTACTGTAGGGCACGTCTGTGTGATGCGCCTGATGCTGGAGGGCGCATCCGTGTGATGCACTGTTTGGCTGGCGCATCCGACATGTCCTTTAATGACGCGGCTATCTCGCTCCTCGAGTGCTATAAATAGCCGTTTGGCTGAATTCGAGGCGTCCGGTTCATCCATTTAATGTAAATTCATTGCACAGAATTCGGAGAGTCATCCACTTGGCGTATGGGTTTGATTTGCCCGGCCTATAAATAGTGGCATGGAGAGAAGGTTTGCTCCTCGTTTCCTCACGTACTTCCAACATGAACTTGGATATACGGGTGCATTCTGTTGACGAAGTGCTCCCGAGGGTAAAGATGAGACGTCGTGCTGTCTTTGATGCACTTGAAGGTGACTGTTACATCCAAAAGACGGAGTCGAGGGCTTCTGAGGCAGGCGGAAGGTGCCTTTTGCATCCAAAGATAGGGATGTTCGGGCCTCGTCTCCGTTGTTCCGGAAGAGCCGTAGATCGGAATGGTGGTGCTAGGCTCTCTCTTTCTTCAAAGTGGGTGCCGCCCACTTTGATTGTGTTGAAAGCTCCTTGTGCCATGATTTCGATCACGGTCTTCCTTGGTCTTTGGAGGCTCTTTCGAAGCCTCCCCTGGCCACAGCATTTGCGGTGCTCTTCTCTTCCTTGGTTCCAGCCAGAGGGTTAAATGCTTTGCTTGGCGAAGCACTTATCAGGTGAGCCTGGCTGGAAAAGTTGCTCATAACTGAGCTGCTGAAGGGATGGTAGGATGCGCCTGGCTAGAGGCGCATGACATCTGCTGCGCCTGGCTGACAGCATATGGTGACTGCTGTACCTATCGGAAGGCGCATGGTGGTTGCTGCGCCTATCTGGAAGGCGCATGGTGGTTGCTGCGCCTATCTGGAAGGCGCATGGTGGCTGTTGGCTGTAGATCTAGGATCCTTCTTTTGTAAAAATTCTCCTTTGTACAACCTTTTCTAGACATGTAATAGACTTTTATATATATAAATAAAAAGTCCTTCTTCGAATGTCTATGGCTTATTTGATTAGCTGTCTGAGTTTTGGCGCATATAATGCCTGGCGCATGGGCTTTCTGGTTGTAAAATTCCATGCTTCTACAAGACCCCCTTCAAAGTTTTCAAAACTTTTGAATAAGTTTTGGAATACTTTGAATAAGAAGCATGGAGGTCAGGGCGCATGATTTTTGGGCGCATGCTTGTTCGGGCGCATGCTCCTTTCAGTTGATGATGATGACACTTTGGTAACCCAAAAGATTAATGATGATCTTTTGGTTGTATTTGTTGTTATCTCCTCACGGAACCCGAAGCGACGGCTGAGATTACACGTCATCGGTTCACGCGTGCGACCAAGCCCTATAAATAGGTAAGGGTTGGGGAGAGAGAGAGAGTTCATCTGCTCTGTGCCTTTGCTTTCTTTAGAGTTTTTCTTCAAAACCCTAACTTTTTTTTCTCTGAGAGAATGGCTCCCAAGACTCCTCGCGGAGGTGCCGGCAAGGGAAAGGAGAAAGCGAAGGAGTTCGTTGATGAGGATGCACCTATCACCCCTGCAACTCCGGCCGACGTTCGTCCTGAGGTGACGGGTGGGTTTCATCTCCTTCACATAAGCTTTTGGGCCAGACTGTGCCCTAACTCAGATTTGCTGACGCGTATGGACTTTTGTCCTGATGATACGCCGAGGTTCTACCCCGCCGATGTGCATAGGTTTACACCTTTATCATGTACCGAGGTTTAATGGCTGACGCGCATGGGTTTCGTACCCTGATGATGCGCCGAAGCCTTTGCTGACGCGCATGAGCTCACGCTCTGATGATGCACCGAAGCTCCAATGCTGACGCGCATGGGCTTACGCCCTGATGATGCGCCGAAGCTCTGATGCTGGTGCGCATGGGCTTACGCCCTGATGATACGCCGAAGCTATTTGACATTTTTGCCTGACTTCCACCTTTGTTGTATCAGTGTCGATGACGATCCCTTTGTTGAATGAGGTCCTTCTGGACGCTTCTCTTTGTCAGATGGGAGTTGATTTTGACGAGGCGGTGATCAATACTGCGAAGGATGCTACCAACCTCGTGAGAGTACAAATCCAGACCCAGTTGCCTCTTTTCCTCCAGAGCATGCGGCAGGTTAGGGAGACCAGTTTCATTATTAGAACCCAGCTGGAGGCGACAGCGATGGCAGCCCGATCATATCGTCCACCAGAGTTGGTGGGGTATCGGGCTGCTGCTGCAGTACCAGTGGGAGACCCGTCTGTCGGAAAAAGGCGTGCTGACACAGAAGCTGGTTCTTCTGTACCGAAAAGGTCGAGAAAGGCGCCGACCCCGAAGGTTACGGAAGTACCACTTATAATGCCAGCAGGATCAATCCTTGCTGAGGTAAGGAATAATTCTAATTCCAATTCTTTTCGTCATTTTGGCGACTTATGCTCTTCTTCTTGTAGGGATTGAAGAAGAAGTCCCGTGTTTCAAAATCGGGCGCTAGTAAACCGAAGGAGGTGGCAGGCTCTTCTGATGAGCGCATTCCACCGATGCTAATGTCTCCCGTGGAGGAAGGTCCTGAAGATGTTCCTGCGGAGGTTTTAATATCTCCTGACTTCGAGGTCGCAACAACTTCTGGGAGAGCACCATCTGCCGTGGAGGCCTTGGATGCTGAGGGTCCTGCGGACTCGAGGTATCCTGATGATGAAGTGGACTGGAGTTCGTCGCCTTCCGATGACGTTCCTCCGGTCTTGCAAGAATCTGCTGCGGGGACAGCAGATATGGTTGAGACAGAGGAGAGGGTTGAATCCCCTCTTTATCATGATGAGGGAAGGTCGGCTGCATCATCGCCGAGTCCTACCCCGGCTTCAACCGTGGAAGTTGAGGCGGCTACCACTCAGGAGGTAGCGACAGATTCTGTCCCTGTTGAGGGACTCGATGATGAGACCCGTCTGTTAGTCAAGACCGCTGCGACGGGTCAAAAGACAAGTGATAATCTCCCTATTCTGCCAAGGGAGGTACCAACTGTTGATAGGACGTTGGGGGTAGAAGAGGTGGCCGTTGACATCGGTGGTTCCTCCGGGCTTGAGAAGGGTAAGGGTGTAGAACCCTGTGTCGCTCCTTCTACTTGGGGGACCATCTCGACGCCTGTGCCGGCCCCTTCTGTTGCTTCGGCTCCTCGGGCTAGAAGTCCAGCTCCTGTTGATGAAGAGCCCATTGATGCCGAGGTTCAAGCCTCGCTGATTGAGGTTGGCAGATCTTCTTCCGGTCCGTAAACTGTAGTAGCTCCTCCAACTCCTGCGATGATGCTGCAGGTCCTGGTGGATGCAGACGAGTATGTGAAATTCCTCGTCGAGGGGGTGTACAAAATGTTGCAGAAGGGTGTATCTGCTGTGATGGATGCCAATGGGAGTTTTACGACGGCAAAAGCTCTGGCAATGCCCTGCATCGAGCTGATTCGTATTCACCAAGGCCACGACCATATGGCCGAAATTCTGGAGGCTTCGGTGATTGAGCTGGATGAGCGGCTCACGGAACTTCAACGCATCCGGCGAAATGACCTCTCTGTCCTGATAGATGCGGAGAAGGGGAAGCTGATCGCCGAGATCGAGTCTTCATACCAGGCCACCATGGGCGTTTGGGAGCGCGAGGTGGCTGAGACTGAGGCTGCGGTAGAGCAGTTGTCTCAGTCCATGAAGACGACGGTGGAAACTCGAGCTGCATTGGAAGCTAATATCGCGGATATCGACACCCAGATGTGCCGCCTTGAAGACCAACGGGCCCGACTCCAGTAAGAGGTCGAGCATGTTTGGGCTGAACATACAGCATTTAAGAAGGATGAAGCGACTTTTACTCAGCAGACTCTTGCCTTGGCGCAGCAACGACAACAGCTTGATGAGAAGCATGCAAGTGATACTTCTGCTGGGGCCGTTGAATTGATGCGCCACAAGAAGCAGAGCGACGAGTCCTGGCGACGGTGGAGGCCTGCACAGTCGACTTAAAGCTTCGAGTCAGGGAGCTCTCAGCCCATCCTGGGGAGATTCAGGGACCATAGCTTTTTCCTTTTTTTTGTGTTCTTTTGCAACCCTTACTGGGGGATGATGTAGTTTCTTGTACTCCTTTTTCAGAAGAATAAAGAAGTCTACAACCTTTTTTGTGATGTGTTCATCTTTTGTTGTCATGAACTTGATGATTTGTGTGGACCTATTATCTTTTGCGCACCTTGGTTTTCAGGTACATATAATAAGTTTGAAGGAACCATTATGTTTGTTCAGAGGTAATGTGGACATGGCAATCATTGGGTTCGAAATGATAGAATCTCCCTACTCAGAGGTATTATGGACGTGGTAGGAATGATCTTGGGGGATACGCTGAATAACTCAGAGGTTATATGGATGTGGAAGTTCTGCGATAAATGTACAATAATACAGGGGTTGTTTGTACAAGATGTTTACTCAGAGGTAATATGGACGTGGTAAACATGAAGGGTAGCGTAGGCTTACGAAGTGTAAGATTCTGCTTTGTAGGGTGTAGAGACAACTCAGAGGTAATATGGACGTGGTTATCTTTCTACTGGAAGATGCCACGGAACAGCTGGGTTCTGGAGGCGTATGAGTTTGTGGAAAGAGGTTGTTTGAGGAAGTACATGTCTGGAGGATGTCAAGAATAGTACTTCTTTAGGAACTTGCCGTTGATGGGCATCATGAACAAGTCCCTATTGGGTTTGGCGAGGCGGTAAGCACCGTTTGAGTATACCGTCTCTATGATGAAAGGTCCTTCCCACTTGGGCTCGAACTTTCCTGGTGTCTTGTGGGTCAACACCATTGGTCTTCTGACTGCTAAAACTAGGTCGCCAACTTGGAAAGTCCTCTATTTGACCTTCTTGTTGAAAGCTTGTGATATTCGGGCTTGGTAGAGCTCGATGCGTTGTTGAGCTAGGAGACGCTTTTCGTCAAGTGCCTCCAGTTCTCGCAGACGACGACGTTGATTGTCCTCTTCTGTGAGTTTGTTTGTGATTGCTACGCGGAGCGAAGGTATCTGTATCTCGAGAGGCAGTACTGCTTTGCTCCCGTAGACCAGGGATAATGGAGTGTTGCCTGTTGGGGTCCGTACCGTTGTTCGGTAGGCCCAAAGGCATTCGCCAAGCTTTTCGTCCCAGTCACGTTTATTGGATGACATGACCTTTTTGAGCAGCCTAACGATAGTTTTATTGAATGCCTCAGCCAATCCGTTTGCTGCCGGATTGTAGGCGGTTGAGGCCACGTTCTGAATGCGATTCTTGTCACAGAACCTGCTGAAAATGTGGCTGATAAACTGAGGACCATTGTCATGGATGATCCGCTGGGGTACTCCGAAACGGTAAATGATATGGTGTTTGATAAAGCTGACCACCCTGGAGCTTTTTACTTCTGCTAGTGGAACTGCTTCCGCCCATTTGGAGAAGTAGTCGGTGATGGCCAGGATGAAACGGTGTCCTCTCGATGAAGGAGGGGTGATTGGCCCTACAATGTCCATGCCCCAGGCTTCGAAGGGCCAGGAGGCGACTGTAGGATGTAGCGGCTCCGATGGTGTATGTATGAAGTCTGCATGAAGTTGGCACACGTGGCACTTCTTAGCATATTCGACAGCGTCGGCAGCCATGGTTGGCCAGTAGTAGCCCATACGTCGCAGTCAATCTTGCAACTTAGGACCGGGTTGATGAGCTCCACAAGTTCCGTCATGAGCTTCTTGAAGAGCTTCGGCTGCTTCTTCGTTGGACAGGCATCGAAGGAGGAGCCCATCGAAGGAGCGTCGGTACAGCGTTTGGTAGCTGTATCGTAGTAGAATCGAAGAGAGCGTCTCATGACTAAGACGGCTTCCTTCGGGTCCTCTGAAAGGATTCCGTAGACAGCGAAGTCGATGAACGGGAACCTCCAGTCTCGGACATTAACCCCAGTGTTCGTCGGCATGGCGTGGGCCACCCGCAAGCATAGGTTGTTTCTGGGACAAATCAGATCTCGTCCTGTTACCGTGATATAGTGTTGAGTCCCAAAGGGCGCTGCTAATGTGGCTGCGAGGCCGGCCAGAGCATCGGCCTCCAAGTTTTGTAAACGGGGGACATGTTCAATGAAGAACCCGGTGAAGGTTGAAATGATGTTCAACGCGACTTCATGATAAAGGATCAAATCTTCATGGCGAACTTCGTATTGTCCCTGAACCTGGTTTACGACGAGTTTTGAGTCGCCGTAAGCTTCCAGATGGTCGACCCCCAGCTGTTGTGCGAGCTGGAGTCCCATGACGAGTGCGTTGTACTCGGCAACGTTGTTGGAGCACGGCTTCGAAAGAGAGTACGCACGCTGGATGACCAGCTGATCGGGGGAGACTAAGACTACTTCCACTCCTGCGATGATTTGGCCTTTGGGGCCTGTTCTCGAAGCGCCGTCGAAGAACATCCGCCAAACGGAGCTTCCTTCGGTGACGTTGGATTCTTGGACCTCATCCGGGATATCTTCATAGAGTTTTGAGGATTCTGGGATGGGGTGTGCAGCTAAAAAGTCAGCCAGAGCTTGACCCTTAACAGCTTTTTGTGGCACAAATACCATGTTGTACGGTGTTAGCAAGATCGCCCATGTAGCCAGCCGGGAGTTCAATGATCCTGGCTTCGTCATGAGGACTCTGAGCAGATTGCCTCGGGAAATGACATGAATTATCTGACCCGAGACATAATGACGAATCTTCTGGATGGCAAACACCAAAGCCAAATACTCCTTTTCGACGGGGTTGTACCGGTGTTCGGCCCCGATGAGTATTCGACTGAGGTAGTAGATTGCTTGCTCGAAGCCTGTATCGCTGTTTTGAGCCAGCAGAGCGCCAAGAGAATGATCCATGGCACGGACGTAGAGGAGAAATGGTTTGCCGGCGACTGGCGCTACCAGGACTGGTGGGCTTGTTAAGTAAGCCTTGATGTCGTCGAAAGCCTTTTGACACTCCTCTGTCTAGACGTAAGAGACTCCCTTCTTCATGAGCTGAGTAAAGGGTTGACATCTACCGGAGAGGTTTTCTATGAACCTCCGGATATATGCCAGACGTCCCTGTAGGCCCCGAAGTTCTCGAAGGTTCTTCGGAGGGTCCATGTTGAGGATGGCTTTGGTCTTCTCAGGATCAACATGAATGCCTTTCGCTGTGATGACAAAGCCCAAGAATTTGCCGCTAGAAACCCCCAGAAAGGATTTAGCGGGGTTCATTTTGAGTTGATGTGCCCGCATGAGATCGAAGACCGTCTTCAGGTCCTGTAGGTGATCTCCTTTGAGGCGGCTCTTGACTGCGATGTCGTCAACATAGCATTCGACCGTCTTGCGAAGATGTTGACGGAAGATGGTGCTCATAGCTCGCTGGTATGTCGTACCGACGTTCTTCAAGCCGAAGGGCATTACTGTGTAGCAGAAAACTCCCTTTGGAGTCCTGAATGACGTGTGTTTTGCGTCATCGGGGAACATCTTGATTTGATTGTAGCCTGAATACCCGTCCATGAAGGACATGCGCTCAAAGCCACATGTGTTGTCGATCATCACATCAGTGATTGGAAGCAGGAATTCGTCATTCGGGCAAGCAGAGTTGAGATCCCTGAAGTCGATACAGACTCGTATCTTCCCGTTCTTCTTGGTGACAGGAACGACGTTGGCTACCCAATCCGGGTGTTGTTCCTCACGGATGAAGCCGCTGGTCAAGAGTTTGTCTACCTCCTGATCGATGGCATTCATGATGTCCGGACGGAAGCGTCGCTGCTGTTGTTTGATAGGTTTGGCATCAGGTAAGATGTTTAACCTATGCATTGCGATCTGTGGATCGAGTCCCGGTATGTCTTCATAGCTCCAGGCGAAGACGTCGATATACTCTTTAGCCAGTTGGATTAAAGATTCTCGATCTTCTCCTTCCAGGCTTTTACTGATGAAGATGGGTTTGGAAGAAGACCCCTCCCCGAGGTCGATCTGCTCGACTTCGTCTTCGGTAGGAGGTTCACGAAGCTCAAAACGAGATTCCCATTGTTCCCCTAGGCGTTGGGCCCAGGGTTCTTCTTCGAAGGGTTCTGGCGCTTGGTCTTTGCCTTCACCTTTTTGAGGTTGTGCTGACGTCATGTTAGCTGACAGCACTTTCCTGAAGACTGACCCGATACTGGTATCGGAATCCCAAGTCGATGCTTCGGACGAGTGGGAATGTTCTATGTCTTCTGCATCTGAACTCTCTGGGGTTGATGGCGGCGTGACATAGCCTAACCCTCGTCCAGTCCGATTATAATAGTCCTGTGGCTTTCCATTGGGCATCGAAAGCCGGACAGGGAGATGCCGACCCTTGCCGTAGTTTAAGCCTTTGTTGCTTTTCAGGTCGTAGCCCATCTTTTGGATGATGTGCTTTGCCGCATCCGTGTACCGATAGACTTGTACTCTGCCAGTATCAGGTTCGGGCTCGATTGACGGGAGGTCCCGATGACGCTCGACTTTGCCCGAGATGATGGTGCCTTGGTCTCGGCTCCGTGGAGGGACTATGAAGACTCCATGAGACGGGACTATTCGATTATGGTAGACGGTCGTTATTTGTGTTTGCAACGACCGTAGAGCGTTGTCTAATGTATACATGGCATTCCAGTGTGGAAGACAAGAATAATTAAAAGACACTCTATTATTGATAAAATACGAGATCTTATCCCGTGGGATTACATTGTCAAAGGAGGGTGCCTCTACGTCAGCCGAGATATAATCACCAAGCTCCTCGTCTGTAAGAACTGGGGGTAGACTAGGAGAGTCCACCACAGCTTTGGGGTCTGAGAGGGTTATATGAGCCTTCTCTGACACCTTGGATGACTGCGGCGGCTTGCCCTTGAGACGCACCTTGAGAGGTGCCTGGGCTGCGCCTCCGGTGAGTGGTGCCTTCCCTTGTAATTTTGCCACCAGGGGAGCCGATGTTTGAGGTGGCTTTCCTTTGAGGCGTATCTTCAGGGGTGCTTCGCGAGCCGGCACTTTCCCTGATAGCTTGATGCTCATTGGAGGCGCCTTCTGGGGTGGTTTCCCCTTCAGTCGGATTTTCAAGGGGGCGTCGGGAGTCGTCTCAGGCTCCATGTCCGGTTCTGTTGCCATCTCTGCCTCATCATCAGCGTCGTTGGCTTCCTCCTCGTCAATGGGCTTGTACAAGTCAGAATCGGTGAAGTAGGCTTCAATCCCTTTGAAAGGATCGATGTCTGCAAACTCCGTCCGGATGACGCCATTGGTGGATACATACTTCATACACTGGTGGAGCGTGGAGGGCACCACCATGTACTCATGCAGCCATGGTTGACCGAGCAGGATGTTGTAGTTGACCTCGGCATCTACCACATAACAAGTCACCTCAGTTTTGAGGCTGCCAATGTGACACTTCAGTCGGATCTTGCCCAATGGCTCGCTCTTGCTAGCATTGAAGCCACTGATGGTTGTATTGGAGGGCGCCAGCCGGTACATCGGGATCCCCAGCTTAGATAGCAGCGTCTTCAGAATGATTCTTAGGGAAGACCCAGGATCGATCTGAATCCGGCTCACCTTGACCGAGCCAATGTACCCTGTATAATACAGCGGTCGGTTATGTCGGTGATGCTTGAGCAGCATATCTTGTTGGGTGAAAGTTATGTTTGGGATAACTTCATCCGCACAATGACAGTGCGCACAAGTAGTTGGGAGGTCTTCAGGCTGCTTGACCTGACTGAGAAAGGATTCAGCGTCCTTCAGAGCTTCGCAGAGAGCTTCTCGGGAATCTTTAGAAAGACGCAGGAGCTCGAACAAAGACAGGCGCGCAGGTGTACTGGCTAATTGTGCCAGAATGTCGAAGTTGTGAGGCTTGGACAGCCCCGAAGCATTCTCCTTCCGTAGAGGTCTGTCAAAATGGGCCTCCACCTGCTTCTGCTTATTGGCTGCTGAGGGCTTAGATGGACCCTCCTCAGGGATGGTACTAGGAGGCACCCCCTCGGCGGCGACTTCGCCTGATTGGGAGCTCTGTTGTGCACGTGTTTGTACTGGAAGTGCCTCTTCTGTTGAAGAAGAGACTGTGCGGCAAGACTTGATCTTCCTACCTTTTGATTTGGAGGTAGGGCGTACCTCCGATTGAGTCACCTCGGAGACGAGGTCGGGGTGAACCCAGAGGACCTCTCCTCGAGATGTGGTGAGCGGGGTGAGTCCACTCACATTGTCACGAGTAGGTGGTAAGTTTACCACCTCCATTGTCGCCTTAGGGATGGGGACGACGCCATCTTGTGTGGTAGTTGGCGGCAAGGTGCCGAACTGAAGCGAAACCACATTGGCCGACACCGTCTTCTCTTCATAGTCGACGGAGATTACATCCGCATTGATCATGCGCTGGATGTAATTCTTGAGGACGTAGCAGTCCTTGGTCGGGTGTCCGACAAACCGATGGTAATGACAGTACCTCGGGTTGTCCACTTTCCCAACTTCATCGGGCCGCTTTGGGTCCGGTAGCTTGATCTTGTCACCCTGCTTCAGTTTCTCGAAAAGTTGCAGAGTGTCGTCATCATTGAATGAATAAACCTCCTTGGGTCTCGGTGCCAGTGGAGGCTTCTGAGTAGGCGCAGATGCGCCTTTTGAGGCATTAACAGTCAATGCCTGTTTCCCCTTTGCTTCTCGTCCGGAGCTGTTAGCTGCGGACTTTTTCCCTTTATCGTCAAAGGCGGGGAAGCTGACACCCAGAAGACGTGCATTGGCCGCCTTCTTTTCTGCAGCTTCAGTTTCGATGATCAGGGAGCTCCAGTCAGGAGGGGGAGTAGAGTTGAGCCAGAGCTTTACTGCAGGCAACATGTTCATGCTGCAAGCGGAGAGGAGCGCATGTTCTGGCATGCCTGGAGGTAGCCTGAAGCAAGCCTGTCGGAAGCGTTCGATGAACGCCCGAACCGTTTCCTTCTCCTTCTGACGTATCTCTATGAGAGACGCCATCGTCATGTCCTTCCCGCTGTCATAGAAGCGGTCGAGGAAGACGCGCGTCAGGTCGTCAAAGGACGATATGGAATTATCGGGGAGGCTGCAGTACCAGTCATATGCCACTCCTTTCAGGGCCCCGACAAAGATACTGGTGAGGAGCGCGTCCTCCTTCGGAAGATGCCCTGTCTGTGACTGGAAGTACGTCAGGTACCGTCGCGGTGAGTCCTTCCCGTCGTATGGGGTGAGTGTTTGTGGTTTATACTTTGGGGGATAAACCATCTTGTTCCACTCGAGGGGATAAGGCTGGGGAATGCCCATCTTCTGGCGTTCCTCTTGCCTGTTCTTGGACTCGAAGCGCTCCCGCAGGTCTTTGATCATTTTGACCACATCCTCCATAGAGCTAGGAGTTGGGGAAGGAGGTACCATCTGGATTGGAGCGTTCGAGGGCTCCGAGGTCCGAGGTGCTTCTGTATCCGAAGGCGCCCGTTGGAGGGGCACACTCGACTCCCCATTAGCTCCTGGGTTAGGACCAGTTGAAGGTGTCCTGATCAAGGCCGACCGCATCTCAAACACCGCTTGAGTCAGTGCTTGCATAGAGGCAGAGAGGGTTTTGAGACCTGCCTCTAATGAGTCTATGCGCTGGACTATGTCCTGTGACGGTGCATCAGACTCGACATCATCCCCAGCCATGTATACTGTCCTGACACGGCCAGGAGTGGATGGATTGGTTGAGGCTTCGCTTTTGGCCTCACTCTCATGCGGGGGGGGTTACTTCTCCTGGTGTTTGGCCACCCCCAGCCATATTCTGGAGTTCATCTTCAATAGGCGCATCTGTAAGGGTCTGATTGCCCTCAGCTCCGTCTTGAAGGACCTCTTCGTTTCCAGAACTACCCCCGGCGGTGTCCTGGAGGACATCCACATTTTGAGGGGCTTCAGGGAGAGTAATCTCGCCTTGATGATGAAGATCCGCCGCAGCTGTGCTTTGGACATCTTCGTCTTCGGAAGGAGGCTCAACAAGGGTCTGGCTACCCCCAGCTTCCTCCAAGGACTTCTTCCTCGACCGAGTGCCTTCAAACACTCCAGAGGTCGAGACAGCTGCCTTGGTTTTCCTCGGCTGGCTTTTGGATGAAGACGAGGAATTGGCAGTCGTCTTCTGGATTGATGAGGAGTTGGAGACCACGTTGCATGAAGCAACCTTTGGCTCCTCTTCAGCTGACACCTTTGTCCCAAGGCGACGTCGGAGAGGTGTCAATGATTGCAGTCGTTGGAAGACCGACTGTCTTGGTGGAGCTGCCGCCTTGCAACAGCAGTTGATGGTGACCACCGCACAAGTATGCCCCGTGAGAGGCGCATCGTGCTTGTTGGTCGACTCTCCTGACCGGCGCTTGTGAGTGATCACGTTGCGCAGGTCATTGGAGGAGAGTGGTGCCTTCACACCCCCTTCAGACGTATGGCAAGGCCAAACGCTGGGGTGGTCAGGTGAGTGCTGCGCCCCCTGATCTAATACCAAGCAGGCATCACGATCAGTAGTGGGAGAACCACAACATTTGAAGTGACTTGAACGGACCTCAAACGCACAACCAGAGGAGGCACGGGAGTTCAAGACCACTGAGTTTGCCTCTCTCGACTTGGTTGTGCACGCAGTAGATGCACTCAAGCGAGATGAGGACTTTGAAGATCGACTCATTGCTGGTGCAGAAGCACTTGAGTCAACCTTGTACAGCTTGCCATCGGCAGCGCACGTGATGACGAGCGCATGCCTCTGGCCGGCTGCTGGCATAGCACGTTTGTGGCGCATGGCCCGTGCCGCCTTGGATTTCTTCGTACCAGCCCGCTGGGGCGCATAGTACTCAGCATCCAAATTCTCCTCGCCATTACAGCGAGTGAGTCTGTCAAAGATAGAGGCTTTTTGTGACGCATCAGAGGTGATGCGCGGGGCATTGGCTGCGCCCCTGCTCCGTCGACGTATCTTCCTCGCCTGAGAGGGAGATAGCTGGGGAAAGTGGTCAGCCGCACATTTCCCCAAGAGATACGCTGCATCGGCGGGCGCACCTTGGTTGCTGAGAACGTCAGCAGGAAGGGAAGGCTGGATTGCTGCATCCCCTTCAGTGGTGGTGCCCGAGGCGTCGACCTTGCGCACCCAGGCCGTGCGGATCTTCTTCGGCTTTGGTAGCCGCTTCGAAGGACTCGCACTTCCTTCAGAAATGAACTCCTCATACGCCTGTTGATTGAGGCGCATGACCAGCATCTTGTGGGAGGAGCCCACCTTCACGTCGTCGGCCTGTGACACGACTTTCTCGGAAGAGGAGAAAGAAGTCCCCAGCAGAGTCGCCAGCTTGTTTGCCATTAAATTGTTTGATTGAAAACTTTAATACAAACAGAGCAGTATTACAATGTAGGACTTAGATGTAGTCCTAGGAGTACACTTCTGTTTAAGCTGGGTCCTTAGTGCCAATGGAGCGAGTGGTAATGCGTTGACTCCGTTGACCGGCTGACGACGGTTATCGGTTCTCTGAAGGTGTGGATTGCTCTGGGTGCTGGAGCTTGCTGAGAGGAGGAAGACGTTGAGTGTCTGTATCTGCCTCTCTGATGATTCTTTGAATGTTCGTTGTGGATTCTGTATGTGTGTGAAGGAGAAGATCCCTCTATTTATAGTTTTGTAGGCTGGCTGCTCATGCGCGCATGTAGGATGCGCCGGTGTGTGGGGACGCCACGTGGAGGTTGCTGATGGAGGTGCGTAGATGATGTGCCCTGATTGAGGGGGAGAACTCTTCATACTGCTGTTGTGAGCCGGCACATAGCAGAAGAGAAGATCTTTCTGTTGCTAAAATATTGGATGAGTTGAGTCAAAGGACACGTGTCATCGACCCATGGCTTGAAGATCTCGGATTTGGGGGGGTAGTGATCTGGTGAGCTGCGTCTTGGATCTGGGCGCAGGAGGAGGCTGCGGCTCATAACCTTTAGGAGTTACAAACCATTTAGGGCGCATGGCTTTTAAGGCGCATGCAGGTGACCTTTCTTCTGTCTTTCGGGATCTGAGATCAGTCTGGGGCGCATGGCTTTTGAGGCGCATGCAAAGCTTCAACTGGAGACTTTTCTTCTGTCTTTAGGGATCAGTGAAGGGTCTGAGGCACACGGCTTTTGAGGCGCATGCTGGTTTGGACGCATGGCCGTAGAGGCGCATGCGGATGGCCACGTGGCAGTAGCCGTCGGAATAGAGTCATGATGATGCTGACGTTGCCGACACTTCGTTCTCTGAAAAAAGTTATCAACTGTTCAGACTTTGGGAAGCGTGCTGCCAACTCTGGTGTCAGTTCAGCATTTAATGTTTGTGATGTTCGATGGACAGCTGAGTGGGCACATTGGTTGGTGTTCCACTCGGCATGGAGATGTGAGGAGGGGGCGCATCCTCTGTGATGCGCCGGGTACTGTAGGGCGCATCTGTGTGATGCGCCTGATGCTGGAGGGTGCGTCCGTGTGATACGCTGTTTGGCTGGCGCATCCGACATGTCCTTTAATGATGCGGCTGTCTCGCTCCTCGAGTGCTATAAATAGCCGTTTGGATGAATTCGAGGCGTCCGGTTCATCCATTTAATGCAAATTCATTGCACAGAATTCAGAGAGTCATCCACTTGGCGTATGGGTTTGATTTACCCGGCCTATAAATAGTGGCATGGAGAGAAGGTTTGCTCCTCGTTCCCTCACGTACTTCCAATATGAACTTGGATATGCGGGTGCATTCTGTTGACGAAGTGCTTCCGAGGGTGAAGATGAGACGTCGTGCTGTCTTCGTTGCACTTGAAGGTGACTGTTACATCCAAAAGACAGAGTCGAGGGCTTCTAAGGCAGGCGGAAGGTGCCTGTTGCATCCAAAGATAGGGATGTTCGGGCCTCGTCTCCGTTGTTCCGGAAGAGCCGTAGATCGGAATGGTGGTGCTAGGCTCTCTCTTTCTTTAAAGTGGGTGCCGCCCACTTTGATTGTGTTGAAAGCTCCTTGTGCCATGATTTCGATCACGGTCTTCCTTGGTCTTTGGAGGCTCTTTCGAAGCCTCCCCTGGCCACAACATTTACGGTGCTCTTCTCTTCCTTGGTTCCAGCCAGAGGGTTAAATGCTTTGCTTGGCGAAGCACTTATCAGGTGAGCCTGGCTGGAAGAGTTGCTCATAACTGAGCTGCTGAAGGGATGGTAGGATGTGCCTGGCTGGAGGCGCATGACATCTGCTGCGCCTGGCTGACAGCGCATGGTGACTGCTGCGCCTATCGGAAGGCGCATGGTGGTTGCTGTGCCTATCTGGAAGGCGCATGGTGGTTGCTGCACCTATCTGGAAGGCGTATGGTGGCTGTTGGCTGTAGATCTAGGATCCTTCCTTTGTAGAAATTTTTCTTTGTACAACCTTTTCTAGACATGTAATAGACTTTTATATATATAAATAAAAAGTCCTTCTTCGAATGTCCATGGCTTATTTGATTAGCTGTCTGAGTTCTGGCGCATATAATGCCTGGCGCATGGGCTTTCTGGTTGTAAAATTCCATGCTTCTACAGGGCCACCACTAAAAACATGTCACGACCCGCTCCCGAATAATCGGACACGAGCCAGACACGCCCAGCCTTCGTCGTTAGATATGACGAAGTAAGCTGTACCAATCTAGGAAAACTAACCAGATAAATATGAACATGTATGAATTACAGCATCTAAAATGTATCCCAGAATGATCACCATAATCCACAATTCTATGTATATAAATGTACAAGTCATCAAGAATAAAATGTACATGAATTCTAAAGACAATGTCTAAGTGTAAAGCTAACAGTCTGTAATGCCTGTTGTTCGTATTACGTATTTGGAATATGTATACGTATTTTATCTTGTATTTGCATATCTCCTTGGTTTGGCTTAGTTATTCTTGGTTCGGGTTGGCTTGGTTCGGTTTGGGATTGCTATTGGTTCATTATGAACCAAAGGAGTGAACCCCCTACCTACCACCACCACTACCATTTATTAATCCCACTTCCTTCTCTCTCTTCATTACTCTCCTTCTTTCCTCCATTAATTCTTCACCTACCAGAGAGAGGGGGAGAGAGGTCTAGGCAAGTACAACTTGCTTCATGGAGGAACTCAAATTTTATTGCTTCATTCTCTTCCTTACAGTATTCTAACTTACTTTAGAACTTGGCATTTTCACTTTCCATGGCTAAATTTTTGTAGATTTATATTTATATTATTTTCGGATTTCTTGGGTTTTGATCTACTTAATCTTGTTATTTTCGAGTTTTGATGGTTCTATGTTGTAGAGAGTTTCGTTCTACCCAATTTTGACCTATGGAAGTTCGGATTTGGGCTCCGGATGATAGAGTTATGCAGCTTGGAAGCCATGGCTTATGGTGTACTTCTTCTCGAAAATTTGGAGAAGAAGCACAGTCCCGAGCCGCATAGTAGCACTTGACCGCATGAATATTCATGCGGCAAGTCAGTTCCAACCGCATGTACTATTGCCTTGACTTGACCGCATGACAAGTTCATGCGACAAGTATTCCTTCTAGCCGCATGAAGTCCTTCTTACTTAACCGCATGACTGAGCTTCCCAGTCCAGCCGCATGGGACTCCGTCAACTCTGAGCCGCATGAACTCAACACTCGCGAGCCGCATAGACCGCAGTCTCCCAGCCGCATGGGTTTGCTTTCCTTGACCGCATAGTCATTGCTCCCCGCAACCGCATGGGTTGCTCCTCCCCGGCCGTATGTACTTGATTGGTCAGCCAGCCGTATGGACCCATCCCCCGCCAGCCGTATGAGTTCCCTATCCTCTTGACCGCATATGTCTTACCTTTCTCAGCCGCATGACTGAGAGGATCTCCGAGCCGCATATGACTGATACCCCTTTGACCGTATAAGCCTTTCCCTTTCTAGCCGTATGCGCCTGACCCTATTCAGCCGCATGGGCTGTTCTCTTCCAGCCGCATGAGACCATTTCTGGCAGCATATGCCTTAGCCGCATGGCTCTCCTATAGCCCTTTTGTCATGAACTTGATAATCACGAATTTACTTGATATGTTTGGACATGATAATTGAGCCTGACATGACAGTGACCCGTAGTAGTGCACTCTTGGCATGACTAACCTGACATGACCTAATAGTGGCCCGTCACGGCGCACTCCTGACCAGTAAACTGGACATGTTAAACCTGACATAATATATCTTGATAAGCTGTTGCGACGGCTACCTGACATGACATGACCTGTATAATTAATCTGGACATCGTGGGCGATTGTGCTTGTACAAATAATCCAGTCCTGTCTTGCATCATGTCTAGGAGGGGACTCCTGAGTACCACGGTCAGGAGTACCTACTGAAATGGACTAAGGCTAAATAACTAGATTAATACATTAGTCATAAAGAGATCTCCCAGCTACAGGCAATCCCGTTACCTGTGCACGCCTTGGGATCTGTAGCCTGCCGTCGAGTAGGGCACATTTCCAGCACACTGTCATGTATTGCACCCTTCAAGCTACCTAAGGGTACATGCATTTCCTGGACGATGTATCCACCTGAATTCAACCCTAATCTTTCAACCCGGGTAACCTGGATGGTCTGCAGGGCTTGTGGCTGTGGAATAATCTCACTGCATCTTGCTAGTAACTAGGCCTGTGATAACCCTAGTTAGTTAAAGTATCAAGCCGCAATTCTTGCTTGGCCGTGAAAAGAGTGGATGGAGTCTAACCTGTCTAGTCTTGCCCTGATCATGATTACTGCATGACCAGAATGCTTGTATTGATTTTACCGATAAATGGTGAGAATTCCAAGTTCTGTTCAGACGAAGGGTTACAACCCCGGTCCTTGTTTGGTTTACGGGTTGTAACCTGGTTCTCTGAATAGTCCCATGGTTATCTCGTCGTATATCATCCTGATGTATTTTCTTATTTCCAGTTCTTACCTTTATTTATATTTTGTGCTGATTGCTGGTTTTAGTTCCTAAGTGAAGCCTCCTTTGTGGCACTTGCTCTTTCTGGGGTCTGACCCAGCTGGTTTTGTATGGCCAGATTTCGGAGCAGCTCCAGAGGATCTACCGACCTTCCAGCCAGTTGGTGGCCACTAGACGGAACCCTGGCAACGAGTGGGTTATTTTTGGCTCTTTCACTATTGTAAAAATATTCTTTTGAGGCGTTTAGCCGACGAGCACCTGTTTAGCTCGATTGCACTTACTTACTGTCTGCCTACGGGCTGTAACATGATTAACAAATCCTAGGGTTGATCATGTATGACTAAACTCTTGCTAGTCCTAACATTTTGTAACGACTAGCTTCATGATCAGCTGAATATGTAATATTTGGGACGCCTTATTATTGTATATTTAATGATCATACATCTTGTAACATTTACTTATTTGCTTGTGATTGAGACACTAGGCTTGTTCATGACCTTAGGAGACTGTTGGCTTGTAGTAAACCCTCATGTATCTAGACAGCCGTGACCATATAGCGAGATGAAATCCATTTCATATACGTAGCTGGCTATGTCTGCCCCCGCTCTCCAGTATTCTGGTTCTGGGGCGTGACACAGTCTAAACCTGAAACCTCAAGCTAAGTCATGACCATCCTGCTCAGCTAAGATTCCGGGCTCTGGCCCATAAGGTAGAATGATAAATCCTGCAAGTATACCTACAACTTATCCAGTCAGGAGCGGATCAAAGTACAGTTCTAGGTAATGAACAAGAACATGATATGAAAATGAGTACAAGGAAACATGAACTATAAAGTACTGGAAAAGAACATGAAGGTACATGAATGTAAGTACAGGTAATAAAGTACAGGAATGTAAAGTACAAGAATATGTAAAGTACATGAATGAAACTATAATCCTGAAGTACCAGACATGACAAGTGCACAATATCGAAATACATCTAGTCCATGTGACCGGCTGGGGTGAGAACATGTACAAGAGTACATGAATATGGTACGACTTAGAACCCGCGTGCACAGTACGAGGCCTAAGCTAGGCACAGGAATATATAGTAACCGGGATTGGTCACATGGCTAGTGTATTTCCCCATCCGACACTAATAAGTACAAGAACAAGGGTACAGGAATACAGGAGTACATGAATATCGTGCCATGACGTGTCACAAGAAAAGGGTACAGGAATGTAAATGCACAAAACCGTAGAAAAGTACTTGCCTTGCTCCAGGAAGGTACGGGTAGTGAATGGAGCTGGATGTCCTCATGTTTAATAATTTCAAGTTGGTTAAGCTCTAGAAAATAACAATTGGCTATTCTCTTCTCTTAACCAAAACTGATTATGAATTATTTGCTAGTCCTATAAATTCCAAATAAAATATTTACTTACTACTCTATGGTATATACAAGATTGCTTACCTATTATCCTGTTAATTCTAGATGATACTATTTTGATTATAAACACATTTAATAACCCAGTTACTAGTACTCAAAATTCTTAACAATAATTGCTATCAGTCCAACAGAGCCAACCCAAAGACTGTACTAGTTAAACTAGAGCCACACAAGATGAGTAATATCAATAACTCAGTCTTCTGCCATTTAGAGGCCGGCCACATGCTTGGTTGGCCCACTCATTTCAACCCCATCAATAAGCCAGTATAGTCCAATACATTACTTATATATGGACTTAACCAGCCAACCTTCAATTTAGAAAATAAAACTCAGCACCAACTTAATCCAAATACCTATGGTCAACCTGAACAAAACCAAACATGCCAAGAAAAACTCACTGATATATACTCAATTGTCCAACCATCCCAAACCCAGGACTTACCATTACAAGTGATACATGGCCACCTCTAAATACAACCTTGCTATAGCACATCAAGACTCTAAAAGAAAAATTGCAAGGAAAGTCACAAAACAAACTCTTCGACCAATTCCAGCTTCAAACACACAGAAAATTTCCAACCCTAACTTCAGTTTGAAATTAACGGCTAAGCCTCCTTCAAAAACCGAAATGTTGAGAAAAGAAATCAAATACAGAACACTTAAATCTGGAAGAAATTGTAATTACATCTAGCGTAGGGGAACAACCAAAGTTGTTTAAGTGTCTCACACTTCATGGAACTTATAATTGCCATACTTTATTTATGTTATAAGGAAGCTTATGCACTTGAGAATCAGAAGAACAGCAGCTTGGTTAGAATAGTAGTTAACCAAGGCAATGCTACCCATAGTAATTATATAAAGGCTGACAACGGATACCTATCTCAATAAAATTAAACAGAGTGAGATATCTCAGTGGAAAATGAAGCTGGTGCTGCTAAAGATCATTATTTAGATGATTGCTTGGATCCCAGTCCACTGATAGCAGAAAAGTATGGTTATTGTGAAGTCACATATTTTCAAAATGTTGCCAACTTCAGAATGAAGATTATAGATTACTACAATTGAATTGAACTACAAGAAGTTGTTTTAATCCCAGTGGGAATTGAGCGTAGATTGCACAGGCGCTATTTGAGATCGTCTTGGTACTGTCTAAAATAAGAAGCTATGTGTTATTGTGCCATATTGATTTCACTGATGCACGTCTACTGGGACAAAGGTCGACACTGGGCACTGTTTACCTCGCCATGCACTCGACACCGTAGAGCAATAGGATTGGATACGTACACGACACAACGACACGCACACACACGAATACGAGACAAGTCTCCTGCATCCAAATACCAAAACCGACCAAACTATAAATTCTAGCTATAGATTTATGAGAAAACTTGAGGAGAACAAATTTGTACCTGAAGGCGACACATCCAACCTGGAATGGAACACACTCTCTGATCGAATACAAGCCTTACGTGTCCGAATTGAATATTACAGCTCTGATATGGCAATTTATCGAACAGATCCCGAGCAGCACAAGAGAATTGGTCTGTTAGTCAAATTTGAATTTCCTTTACTTAGGAAAAATAGCAAACAATCAAGAACAACAAGAATTAATCACTCACATCAAATTGAACCCGATCGTGGTAACCACCGATCAACCAAACCCCATCGATCCAATCTCGATTATTCTATTTTCAAGAACAGAGATCACACACACTAAAATCATTTGCACACAGAACATCCAAACCGAGTTAATCAAAGAGAATTTACACTCACCAGATTGTTCGATCTGAACGTGCTTGAAAAAAATACAAGGATCGACGAATGCTCATCCAAGTTATGACCGAGAGGATCAACCTTGTCAGAGGAAATATAAATCGAACATCAAAATCTTTCGAAAAACCCTTGGAAACCCATTCAAACAATGAATTGAAACTCGCTTACACTCACCAGTCTTCTTCGTCACCATCGATTCATCGGAGGAAGAGAATCGATCGCCGAGCTCTCCTCACGAATCCGCCTAGTTGCTATCATGGAAGGGACGGTGACCGCCGGGTGTCGTCGCCCACCGAGAAGGACTACACCTTGATCGTGCGTCGCTGCTGAAACTCATCCGTCGTCGTCGAGGAGACATGGCGTCGTTCGTTGCGGAGGTCGGGACCTAGTCGTCGGAGTCGTCGTGGTCGTCACCGCCGTCGCCGGAGAGAAACTCGCGTGCGTCGATGGAGAAGAACGGTTGGGTCGTCGGAGAGACTCGCCGCCTCTGCCATCCATCCGGCTAGGCGACCTAACCGAGAGAAAATTGGGAAAGGAGAGAGGCTCAGCTCTCACTCGGACAAGAAAGAATGAGCGAGTGAGTGAAAGCATTCTCTCTCCTCCTCAATTAATATGGATGGCAATTTTTTGCAATCTGCCCCCTCCGCTCAAGCAGATGTGCAAAAGACCCCCTCTCCTCAAGGCGGATATGCAAAGACCCCCTCTCCTTTTCGATTATTACAACACTGTTTGAGAAAACAGTTAAAACTTTATTATTATTTACAAAAAAAATCTGTTAGGAAGTTGTTAATGGGTTGGGGACCACTCTAACCAAATTGAAAATTAGTTACTTGCAAAAATTCAATTCTTCCTCTAAAAACAATCATGAAATTTATTCAAAATAGTTAACAACAATTGTTCAAAGGAAATTGTTTAAAATAACTTATTATATTATTATCAGGAAATTTTAAAAAAATCACGAAAAACGAAAAAGTGGAGTTACAGCGCTCCAGGCCCGGACGGATTCTCGGGAGTCTTTTTCCGCAGGTGTTGGGATATTATTAAGCAGGATATCACCGAGGCGGCCATCACATTCTTCCAAGGAGCCACTTAACCAAAAGCCATCTCTAGCGCCAAGCTTATCCTCATCCAAAAAAAAGAAAACCCGAAGACCTTTCGCGACTTTCGCCCAAACAGTTTGTGTACCTTCACCAACAAGATCATATCCAAAATTATAGCCTCCAGAATGGCAGGGATCCTCCCCAAGGTCATTTCTGAAGAGCAAAGCGGCTTTGTTCGCGGGAGGAACATCCAGGACAATATTATGCTAGCCCAGAAGTTAGTTACCTGCATAAAGTTTCCAGCTAGAGGGGAAAACATCGCAGTCAAAGTCGATATGGAGAAAGCTTACGATAGACTGGATTGACAATTTATGATCTGGGTCTTCAGGGCTTTCGGCTTCTCGAAGAATTGGACCAACTTAGTGTGGAGATCTATTAGCAACTCATGGTTCTCCACGGTCATCAATGGCCAAGTCAGAGGATTTTTCAAATCCAACAGAGGGGTTAGACAAGGCGACCCTCTATCATCTACAGTCTTTATCATAGCGGCAGACGCTCTGAGCAGGAACCTCAATAACATGGCCAATATCCCGAACTTCCAGCACTATAACACATCCAACGGATGCCCGATCATCACCCACTTGGCCTTTACGGACGATTTACTTATCTTCTCATCCGGGGATGAAGGGGCGGTGGCAGTGGTCCGACACACCCTGTAGAGGTACTCCACCTGCTCAGGTCAGAAGATCAACCCAGCCAAGAGCGTCATCTATGCCCACCACAATATCAACAGAGAGCACGCTAATAGACTCGCCCACTAAATAGGCTTCTCCGTGGATCACCCCCCATTCAACTATCTGGGTTGCCCTCTCCTGTATGATAGATCTAACGTCGGTATATTTGAGACTCTGATCAATCGCATCAGGAATAAACTTGCCTGGTGGCACAACGCTACTTTATTCCCTGCTGGAAAGATTATCCTTATCAATCACGTGCTCACATCTATTCCCATCTCACCTTAGCAGCGTGCTCACCGCCTTTGAAGGTTCTTTCGTCAATCGAGCAGATCTTTTGTAATTTCTTCTAGGGGCATTCCAATGGCATTAACAAACATCATTGGGCTAACTGGGACTCCATGGCTCATCCTACTGAGGGGGGATTAGGATTTACCAAACTCATTCACATCGTGAACGCGTTTTCGATGAAACTGTAGTGAAAACTTTGCACGCGTACGAATTTATGGACCAGATTCATGAAGAACAGGTACTTCAAGCACAGCCATCCATCCGAGGCCATGGCCAATTGCAGATCTTCTGCAGCTTGGTGCCGCATACTTAGCGGGCATGACCTCGCCGAGCCAGAGATGAGGCTTCAATTGGGGAACGATCTGTCGGACCCTTTTCGGGAGTGATGGATAGGAGATAGCTGATCGTGCGGCGCACGAAGATACCCAGGGACAGCACTATCAGAGACTTGTGGAACAACTTCAGCGAAGACTGGAACTGGGATAAGATTCGCGAATGGGCAGGCAACAACACGGTGGAGATCATTCAAACGAGCGGATTGAAGATCGGGAGCGAGGCCGATGCCCTACGATGGACGTGCGAGGCTTCCGGGGCCTTCTCGGTGAGGTCGACGAGAATCGTTGTCCATGGGCTGGGGCAGTCGCAGCAGCCCATCCATCGATACTGGCACCCCTGCATCCCCATGAAATGGTCCTTCCTTATGTGGAGAGTCATTAGAAAGAAACTGCCTACCGACGATATCCTCAACACCATCGGGATTAGCCTGGCTTCCGCATGCAATTGCTGCCCAGATCGCAACATCGAGACTATCGACCACATCTTCTACCAAGGTAACCTGCCTAGCAGGGTATGGAGGATCCTCAGCCAAACCTTCAGGATGGAGCAAGGAGGCAGATGCTTCCACGATCTAGTGGTCTCCTGGGAAAGAGCTTTCCACAGCCACCAGATCGTCGCAGCAGCCGCCACATAGGCGATTTGGAAGAATCGTAACAAGGCTAGATACGAAGACCAACAATACTCAGCCGACCAGCTCATCCAAGAGATCGTCCGCCAATGTCGTAAAGGAGCACTCTGTGCTCCCACAGCCCGCCCTCATTCTGGCTTTCCCAGCCCTAATCATTGGCGGCTCTGCATCTTACCCTCTTTCTTTTTTGGGTGGTATACTTGTACAGTTCGGACTTGTATACGCGTCAGGCTTCGGCATTTTGAGCCTTGATTAATAAAGAAGGGGATTTCTAATATATATATATATATATATATATATATATATATATATATATATATATATATTGAAGAAAGGGTACTTTATTGGTATAAAAAGAACAGTCTACACAAGTTACAATACAGTATTTTTAGCTCCATAGCTATAGTCATCCCATGTTCCTAACGTTCGACTCTATATTATTAATAATGTCGTTAACTGACATTACAATGCCTTCGAACACCCGTCTATTTCTTTCTCTCAATATGTGCCATACTGCTGATAGTAATCGAATGCTTCCTCTGTAGAAAACTTCCTTTCCTTGGCTCTTTAAGTTTTTAATCTCTTCGAAAATGTCGGCGAGTACTCCTGTACTCGTTCCGGTAAGGCCTATCCGGTGTCTACAGTGTTGCTATATCAGACTAGTGATGGAACATGCAAAGAATAAGTGATTCATAGTTTTCGCCCCTTCGCCACACGGTACATAGGCTTAACTCGGGATGGAGACACCGATTCGCGACAGCCTTTCTTTAGTAAGCAATCAATCCTGAATTGCTTTATACAAGCAAAGCTTCATCTTCGTGGAAGTCCTCTGCATCCAGACAATCTCTGTCTAGTCGACCCTCGGCCCTCTACTCTGCACCTTATCGTACACCACTTTAGAAGAAGGAGCGCCCCCGCCATGCCTTCCCACACCCATCTGTCTTTCCGTATCTCACAGCAAATAGGGATGGAGGTTATCTCTGATTCAAACCACTGTCCCACTGGTCGGTTGGATATATTCTACCGACCATCTTGTATTAGAACTGCCAGTGGTTCCTCTGACCCGCATAGATCAAATATCTGCCAACCCAACCGATCCACCATACTTTGATGATTGCACCATGGATCGAACCAGAGGCTCGTCATAAGGCCGTCATAAACTTCCCTCCTTATGTTACTCTTCAGCTTAGTGCGGAGTCGGAGTATATTCTTGAAGGTAACTGAATAATTATTATCAATAGCTTGCACCAAAAAATTATTATCTTTCAGATAGCTGCTTCTAGTCCAGCGCGCCCACAAGGATTTGTCGTCTAAGAATCTCTATGCTAGTTTATATAGAGTGTCACTTCCGTTTTCTGTTATACGTATTTTCAGCATACGTGTACAAATTTTTGACGTTTGTCAGGTGACCCGTGTTTTGACTTGTCTTGCTTAGCTTTGGGTTGGTTTATTTTGGTTCGGCTTGGCTTTTCTTGGTTTGGTTTGGGTTGGGTTGAGATAGAGAGGTTAATATATAAGTCAACTCATCTCTCTCTCCTCCATTACTTCTCATTTATTTCTTCTTCATTTACTCCTCTCCACCTATAAAAAAACCTTAGGCAAGTACAACTTGCTTTATGATGGATCTCAAGTTTTATTGTTTTATTCTCTTCCTTGCATGATTCTAAGCTTCCTTAGGACTTGGCATTTTTGGTTTTGATGGATAGATTTTGGTAGATCTAAGTTTATAGTTTTTTTTAATTTTTCTTGGTTTTGATCTCTTAAACCTTGTTATTTTCGAGATTTAATGGTTCTATGTTGTAGAAATTCAATTACACAATTTGGACCCTTAGAAGTCTCGATTTTGACTTGTTTTGAGGGAGTTATGGCCTTTGGAGTTCATGGGTTCAACCAAACTTTTGGTGCTGGTCGGGAAAGATGGACAGTGTGCGCGTGCCTCCTTAGCGCCGTGCCATCTCGGTTGCACGCGTTCCTTAGCGCCGTACCATCTCGGTTGCGCGTGCCCCTTGGCGCCGTGCCATCCTAGCAAGTGCGCGCCACCTAGCGCCGTGCTATTCCTGGCGCCATTTGACCTAGCGCCACTTGCCACCCCGTGCTTCTGGCCAAGCGCCACCTAGCGCCCGAGTGGCACTTGCTCTTTCTGGGGTCTAACTCAGCTGGTTTTGTATCGGAGAATCACCCGAGGATCTACCCGCTTTCCAGCTAGATGATGAACACCAGACGTAATCCTGGCAACGAGTGGATTTCTTATTTTGCTCTCCCACTCTATTGTAAATTTTTCTTTTGAGGCGTTTAGCCGCCGAGTAAGTGTTAGCACGTGTTAAAACTTAATTTTTGTTTGCCTGAGGGCTGTAACATGATTGACAAATCCTAGGGTTGATCATGTATGACTTAACTCTTGTTAGTCTTCACATTTTGTATGACTAGCTTCATGATCATCTAAATATATAATGTTTATGATACCTTACTTTGTATGTCTGATGATCTAACATCTTGTAACATTTACTTGCTTGCTTGAGATTGAGACAGTGGGTTTGTTCTTGACCATAAGAGACTGATGGCTTGTAGATAAATTCTCATGCATCTAGACAACCATGACCGTATTGCGAGGTAGGTTTTACTTCAATGTACGTAGCTGGCTATGTCTGTCCTCCGCTCTCTAGTATTCTGGTTTTGGGACGTGACATAGAGTAACTTCACGAAGAGTTCATAGAGACAGAAGTCAAACACCTCCCTCCTTCTTTGGCCGGGTCAATTCTTCCAATCCTATCGTATGAAGCCCACCTCTCCAGATGAAATTCATGCAAAATCTTTCGATCTTCTTAATAGTTCCATCTGGGACATATATAGCCTGCATCCAATAATTAATAATAGCATATATTACTGAATGAATTAGCTCAATACGTTCAACAAATGATAGAACCTGAGCTTGCTACCCTTCCAATCTTGCTTGAACATACTAGATAGCAATCTGCATCTCTAGCGTACTGGATCGATAATGGGAGTCCAAGGTGTCACGCCCCGACCCGGGAAATCGCTCGTCATCGCTAGATTTTACCCGAATTATCATCCTCGCTGGGGCATGATGCCGTACGAGCCTGGAGTTGCACTCGTGCAAGGCAAGATAACAGGTTCACGTAAGTTTATCTCAAATTGATAGCATAAGCAGCGAAAGAAAACAGAGTATACAATAAGAATCTCTTTTATTAATAATGAACTGAAGATTACAAAGGCTTTTAATAGCCCAACAGAATATGCCAACTGGCTACAACACTCATGATCTCTCTAGCTCACAAATGATTACATTGTTCCATATATTATGCCACTTTATAGCCAATAAGTAGTCTTCGACCGAACATCTCCATGTTGCAAGTTCGAACGCCAATGCGGTAGCTCGCCTCGAAACACCAAGGACTCGATGACTCGACGCATCCAAGCCAAGCTCCGCCCCGAGCCGAACATATCCTGAACATGCGAGCAAACTAGTAGAGGATTAGTGCTTTCGTCCTCGCTACACTGATCTAGACCCACTCGACTAATCCAATACTAAGTAAATTTAGTGAAGCATGCATGTTTATTTGGTGATCTTTTCGTTTAGCCGTAGGGTCAGTTTCATGGCAATATTCAAGCAGTTATCGATAGCAACTATTTCATAAATGTGTCCAATACCGTGTTCCTATAACAGATACAGTTAGACATAATATGAACATAAGCATAGTGATCGTGCATGTCTTTCTCTCATTTCGCCTAGCCTACAATCGTTAAAAATTCACAGAACCAACAACAAATCACGCAGCCAACTAAACATACTTGGACATACGCATAAGGGTGGTAGGCTCTGCGCCTGCACCCAATTCTAATCTCATCCCACCGGCCCTATCTATATGAAGATCACGATGTTCCGTACCGTAATGGACTTGGCATCTCAACGTGTAAGCATATGATCGCTCCAATACGGGTTGCTAGCCCAATATCTGAAGGACCCCAAACTTACTGATATCATAACTTATCACAATATTGGCTGGTCGCAATCTGTCCTAATGAAGTGTACCATAAATACCAAACATAATTCCCTCCTAGGCCGAACGATTCTAGTGCCCCGGTCGTAACCGTTCAAGGGAAGCCATACCCGTGCACAGGTCATCCGAGTCCATCGACCATGCAATATGTGCCCGAGTTTCATACAACCAAACATGTTCGCCTATCTTTATTCTTATCGGCATTATGCCCCAACACATCTATATTGATACACGACGTCCCAACGGTTTAGACTTTTCGATCTTATACTCAACGCGTTCCATTCATAAGTTGCTTATATAACGGCAGTTCCGTGGCAACTGTGCCACAACTGCATACTTTGGTGCACGAAGTATATCTTTCAATATCACGATAGGTTCCATAGCGTCGCACCACGACTTGTCTATTTCATTTACTTAGTCATTCGCATAGCTTATGTGCGCAAGGGCACGCTTAATACCATAATCAATGTTCTAGGCCTAGTGTTCAATCTTCTCAGAGTCGTGCACGTGATACACATCTCGATATTGCCTTTCAATGTTCTACCATCGATTTGTCCTATCGTGACCCGTGCATTTGATGTACGTCGCCTCAATTGTTCAATGTTTAATATTATATCTTAATGTTCGACACACACTAAGACCTTTACTCAATTCGACACCATGCTCGTTAACTCGATAGCAACATACGCATACTAGGGTACATTTTATTAGACGTGAGGGAGTAGGGAAGAAGAGTCATGAACCTGCCCACCTTAGTCCGATATGCCTTGTCATTTCGTTGAGCTGATGCGGCTCGATTCCATAACTTAGTTGTGCAGCTAACTCTCCGGACTTAGCCATTCCGTTGAACTATTTGACTAATTCGGCCTACCGTGCCCATGCCTTAGTTTGTTGTATGGCGACAATTTGGTTTTGCGGACACCGTTGCAAATAAGGCCAAAAATTGACTTCTTATATTCTAGCGTAAAAGCATAGCCTGCACACGAAGTCAATTAAAGTCAATATCTTTTCGAATCGGACTTATGCCTTGCATTGCTTCGATTCATAGATTCAAATCGACTCAAAGCTTTTCTTCGGGCCAACGTAACTCTTGCATCGATTCGCATCGATACTTTATCGGGTCAAAGCAACTCTTCGAGTCAACGACTCAACGTGATGTACCGTGCGGAGCGGGGCATTACATAATATACCACTCAAAATAAGGTTCGTCCTCGGACCTAAATCAACACTCAATCCAAGTGTTTCGCTAGATCGTTCCATGATCTCATGCCACTATCGTTTGAATCATACAACTTAGTTTGGATCATACACATATTTTAGGTATCCCACCAATATATGCATTTCAGCCAAGCTCAGTTGTAGGATATCGGAACAAAGCTAACAGGCTCAACTTAAATCCTCAAGCACCAGCCATTCCTTAGTCGACTTGGTCAGATCTTAGCGTCTATTCCCAAAATACTTCTCGTATGCATTTTTTCATAACACGTGATCATCTTCCAAACATCTCTGCATATAACTTGATTCAAAACTGTAACTTCGATCCCCTAATTTTTTCGCCGACCATCTAACGCACGCATTGCATTAAGTCGTTGCATATCCAATCGCAACAATCCTCTGTAATGCCTACTCATCCACCCGCTTTCTATCTCTCGCACAACTCTAGTCTTTCATCTAATCGTTCGTAAAATCTTGGCCTTAACGACATGGACTAAGTCCAACAAGTCTCAAATTCCTTTGCCTACCATTCGCACTATGCCTCGTACACAACTATTCTGATATGATTCACATTCTCTCGATCTATCCACACATTGCGTCTAGGGATACCCCCGCTAGGTAACTTATCCAGACATCATGCTTAATCTCTCCCAACACAAGAGGTCAACTGTCACGCCCCAGAACCAGAATACTGGAGAGCGGGGGCAGACATAGCCAGCTACGTATATTAAAATAGAATACATCTCAACTATACGGTTACGGCTGTCTAGATATAAGGGTTTACTACAAGCCAACAGTCTCTTAAGGCCAAGCCTATTGTCTCAATCTCAAGCAAGTAATATAATTACAAGATGTTTGACCACCAAATATACAATAAAAGGCGTCCCAAATATTACATATCAGCTGATCATGAAGCTAGTCGTACAAAATGCGAGGACTAGCAAGAGTTAAGTCATACATGATCAACCCTAGGATTTGTTAATCATGTTTACAGCCCGTAGGCAGACAGTAAGTAAAAGTGCATCGAGCTAACAGGTGCTCGTCGGCTAAACGCCTCAAAAGAATAGTTTTACAATAGAGTGAGCGAAACAAAATAGAAAACCTACTCGTAGCCCGGGTTCCTTCTAGTCGCCACCATTGGGCTGGAAGCTTGGTAGATCCTCGGGAGCTACTCCGAAATCTGGCCACACAAAACCAGCTGGGTCAACCCCAGAAAGAGCAAGTGCCACAAGGGGGCCACGAAATAAGAACAAAAGCCAGCATCAGCACAGAAAATCTAATATTAAAACTAAAATTATGAAAACATGGCAGGGTGATATACGACGAGATAACCATGGAACTATTCCGATAGCCAGGTTACAACCCGTAAACGAAACAAGGACCGGGATTGTAACCCTTCATCTGAACAGAAGTTGGTTTCCCACCATTTATCGACAAGATAATAATGTAAGAAATCAAGACAGGAAGCAATCTTATACTGGATCAAGACATGGCTAACTGGCTATACCTCATTCAATCAATCACGGCCAAGCAGATACTACGGCTTACTACTTTAACTAACTAGGGTTATCACAGGCCTAATTACTAACAAGATGCAGTGAGATTGTTCCACAGCCACAAGCCCTGCAGACCATCCAGGCTACCCAGGACGAAAGATTAGGGTTGAATTCAGGTGGGTACATCGCCCAGAAGACAAATGTACCCTTAGGTGACTTAGAGGGTGCAACACTCGACGGTGCGCTGGAAATGTGCCCTACTCGACGGCAGGCTACAGATCCCAAGAGCGCCCAGGTAACGAGATTGTCTGTAGCTGTGTCATCTCTTCATGACTACTGAGATATTCTAGTTATTAACCTTAATCCATTTTAGTAGGTACTCCTGACCGTGGTACTCAGGAGTCCCATCCTAGACATGACGCAAGACAGGACAAGTGGATTTAACAAGCAAGCACGAAGAACCACCCACGGTGTCAAGGCAAGTCAAGTTACGTTATCAAGATAAATCATGTCAGGGTACTTGTCAGGAGTGCGCCACGACGGGCCACTATCATGTCAGGTTGGTCATGTCAGGAGTGCACCACTACGGATCACTGTCGTGTTATGCTAGTACCTTGTCACACCAGGCCATATGCAATAGTCCTTCCAAACATATTAAGTAAAATCAAGTTCATGACAAAAGGCGTAAGGATATAAAATGGGCGTAAAATATCTAATAAAATATCAATATATAGGGCTATAGAAAAGCCAAGCTAAAAGAAATAAAACCAAAACTCCAAGAGCCAATGGATTAAGCAAAGGGATCAAGGGGCAGCATACGAAAAAGTCACGCACGCTGAGAGCAGCGTAGGTGAAAAGTCACGCACGCTGAAGGGAGTAATGTACCTGAAAGTCACGCACGCTACAGGGAGCAGGGTACGTGAAAGTCACGCACGCTGAGGGAAGCAGCATACGTGAAAGTCACGCACGCTGAAGGGAGCAGCTGCGTGAAAAGTCACGCACGCTGAAGGGAGCAGCTGCGTGAAAGTCACGCACGCTACAGGGAAGCAGCTGCGTGGGAAGCAGCTGCGTGAAAAGTCACGTACGCTACAGGAAAGCAGCTGCGTGAAAGTCACGCACGCTCAAGGGAGCAGTGTACGTGCAAAGTCACGCACGCTCAAGGAGACACGCTTCCAACAGAAAGCGTACTCAAGCCTGCGTACGCAGCGCTAAAGAGCGCGCGTAGCTCAGTGTGCGTGAGTTAAACAGCTCTGCACACTGCTCACTGTCTCCTCCAAACAGCAAGAACACCATGGATGAACCCAAAGCTTCCAAACATCATAACTTGGCCATCCGAACTCCAAATCCGGATTTCCAAAGTTCCACTGGAGTGAAACTGAATGCTCTTCCACATGGAAACATCAAAATCCAAGAAAATCCAACCAAGAAGCTCAAACCATGCAAAATCCGAAAATGGGAATAACTTAGATCTATCACAATGGAGGCTCCAAATCACAAAAACCCAAGTTCTAATGTTGATCACCATGTCCTAATATATCAAATGGACAAAGAAAAGAGGGTTCTCATGTAGTGGCAAGATGCACTTGCCTAGGGTTTGGGAGAGTTGTGTAGAGGAAGGAGAAGAAGAAGAAGAAGAAAATTAATGGTGGTGGTAATGAAGAGGGAGAGTGGTAGGTGGGGATATAAAGAGGGGGAGTTGTGGTGGGTTGAGGGTGTAGCATAGGGCTAGGGTGATCCAATGCTCAAATTCGAACCAAACCGAACCAACCCAATAAAACTGAGCTAAGCCATAAACCCAAATACGAGAAATACCGAAATTTCACAAGCTGAGAAAAATAAAATACATGCCAAAATCCAGATACGAGTATAAATATGAAATACAAAAAAATACGAGAAATACGGGAAAATGAGGGTGACATCAACTTGAGTCTATGATGCTCAAAGGCAACAATCCTTTCGACCCAAGGTCTCTTACGATATGTCCATCTCTGATTCTCAATCGAGTACGAATCCTTTACTCAATTTTTGAATCAATTCCAACTAGTTCATTTCGTAACATAGATCGTGCGCTCAAGACACATAGCCTATCATTACTTAAACCGATCTACGACACAAATCTTAGAGTCATTTCACTATTCGTCGCTCTCGTGCATTGTAGAATTCTTACAATCGCCTTACCATATCACTATGCTAAGTACGTTCCTCAACATCTATTCGATCATCGACTAGCAGACCACTCGAATACTTATTCGATTCAATCCGTAAATCTCTGACCATATCGATCTAGTCGAAGGCTATTCGCTAACTTCCGAAACACGATACTCAATCACTTAGACATATCCTCAACATGCACTACATCATCATTCATCCTCGATATAATTTTTTATCCGACTTCGGGTTGTCCTACGGTCTCTAACATTTACTTTGATTTGACGGTCAAGTCTTCTAGGGTTAGCTGCCCTGAAGCTATGCTTGATAATTGAAGATCATCAATGAGGGACAGTTACTACGAACCATGTTATATCCTATCTCAGAGCCAAATCAATTTTTGACAATTCCTATGGGACTTTACCCAATCTGACATAATTTATCAACCCAAAATTTTTGGGCCCACCTGCGCAACTGATGCACCGTTACTACTCGAATCACTCATGCACTACCGTTAACAATATTTCTAAACGAGCAATATTTGTTTATTTTGGGTATAAGTCTATCTACCCACGATCAATATCCAACACACTCTATGCTTATCGCAACAATCCTCGAATTTATCTTTGTATCAAACCACAAGTCAAAATCTAATGTGACACGCCTTGCAAGTTCGACCATCCCCATTGGGCATGAATCACCATACCAGTGCTCACGCGAAATGATCGTCCTAATTCGGCGTGACGCTTGTGCAGGACTGGAGTTGCGCTTGTATAAGACAAGAACATCAACGTTGTGGTTATCGTCGAAATAATCAAGACACTTTTGTTGTCGTCCAAGTAATATATCGATCAATCCTCAAATTCTTCGAAGAATTCCTACTGTTATCATCCAAACTGACATCAACTTAACTTGCATCTTATTCATCCAACAATAATGCTCAACATAATTTTGTTCATTCGATCAGAGTATCTCTGAGTTATTGCATATCGTCTTTGATACGCCTCAATACCATCGTCGATGTGCATAACTTGAACATCTTCTTTTCTCATAAACTCTAATTCGTTGTGATCACTATTATCATCCGAACTTGAATACAAATTAAGTCTCGCACGCATCAAGATCCATTCAGTCGTCCTTAACTATCGTCATTGAGCGACATGATTTCCAGTTCCTTATACCCACTTTCGTATTCCTAACTCGTACTTTCAGATCGTTCTACCGACTCTTCGTGCTAACTCAAATTCGTTTGCACGATTACTTCGTACCTACTCAACTCGTTCCGAACAGTTTTCGTACCGACTTAACTCAATTTCGACTGAGTCAACTATTTCCTCAACACAACATTCCCTTGCTATGCTCAGCCTATGGTTTGGCTTACACTCAACGAATTCTCGTCCGATTCATCATCCAATGATGCAAATTCATGCCTAATCCTTCAACTCAATTTATCAAAATATACTTGCATTGACTTCTATCGAGTCATTCTCACTCGAGTCTCAACACTATTTGGTCTGTTGAGGACAAACTTATCATAATCAACACATTCGTCTTGATTCCATCTATTGCAAGTCACCAAACGGCTTGACATAGCTATCGCTAAGTGGTATGGCATATACTACTTAGAAATCGAGCCTACCGTTTACAACATAATGCTTCGCTGTGCTGATCGCACAAACCACTCGAAATCGAGTCACTAGACATTGTACTCCGTATAGATCTGACATCTATTTTAAGTTAACTATCCCGTGGCGATCTTTTTCGATCCCAGCTCTAGCATTCACTTACTCGAGTTGGTACAACAACTGGACCAACGAGCACAGTCATTAGTTCAAGTTTGACATTCATTAAAGCTAACCGTGCCTTGGCGATCGTAACAATCACAACGCAACATTCACTAACTCAAAGCTCAATGCGACATTCGGCCAACATAAACGTTCTCCTACTTCGAAACTTGATTCAACTCGGCCAACTCACAAGTTCGCATACTCAAATGCAACTAGCGACCAACTCGACTCGTTCAAATCGCTCCACGATTTTTCAATCCTATCGTTGCAACACGTGCAATGATTCCTCCTTAATACTCAAGGTTATTACTCAAATTATTCGACATATTGCTACCCTTTCGTATAGCCACATAACATGCATCGCCTCATATATCGATTCGTTGTACTGATGCAACGAACGACTCACGACTTGTTGCACTTTGTGCAACCAATAACACATAACTCCTCGTACTTCGTGCGATCAACAATACGTATCTCATTACACTTCGTGGAACCAACATCCCTATATTCGTTGTACTTCGTGCAACCAACGACTCACAACTCGTTGCACTTCGGACAACCAATATTTTGTAACTCATTGCACTTTGTGCAACCAACATTCTTCGATGGCACTCGGAGATAGCGTGATAGCTATGACATACTTATGGAAGATGTACATAACTTAAAGACTTACAATATGAAACATCCAATGTAGCATCGAGCAGATCCATGAGTCATGCAGTTGCGAAGACAACTTAGAGTCAACTGATTTCAATAGCGAAGCAACCGAGGGTCAAAGAGATTCGTTTGCGGTCTAGAGGATGGAACCGCTCTGATACCAACTTGTCACGTCCTGACCCGAAAAATTGCTCATCCTCGCTAGATTTCACCAGAATTATCGTCCTCATTGGAGCGTGATGCCATACGAGCCTGAAGTTGTGCTCGTGCAAGACAAGATAACATGTTCACGTAAGTTTTTCTCAAATTGAAAGCATAAGCAGCAGAAGGAAACAAAGTATATAATAAGAATCTCTTTTACTAATAATGAACTAAAGATTACAAAAGCTTTGAATAGCCCAACTGAATATGCCAACTGGCTACAACACTCATGATCTATCTAGCACACAAAGGATTACATTGTTCAATATATTATGCCTTTTTATAGCCAACAAGTAGTCTTCAGCCGAACATCTTCATGTTCCAAGTCCGAACGCCAATGCAGTAGCTCGCCTCGAAACGCCAAGGACTCAATGCCTCGGCGTGTCCAAGCCAAGCTCCGCCCCGAGCTGAACATATCCTGAACCTGCGAGCAAACTAGTGGAGGACTTTCGTCCTCACTGCACTGATCAAGACCCACTCGACTAATCCAACACTAAGTAAATTTAGTGAAGCACGCATCTTTATTTGGTGATCTTTTTATTTAGCCTTAGGATCAGTTTCAGGGCAATATTCAAGCAGTTATCGATAGCAAATAATTCATAAATGTGTCCAATACCGTATCCCTGCAAGAGATACAGTTAAACATAATATGAACATAAGCTTAGTGATCGTACATGTCTTTTTTTTATTTCGCATAGCCTGCAATCGTTAAAAATTTGCATAACCAACAACAAATCACGCAGCAAACCAAACATACTTAGACATATGCATAAGGGTGGCAGGCTCTGCGCCTGCACCCTGTAGAAGCATAAAAAATATAAGACTACGTATCCCACATGAAGAACACAAAAGAAGCTATGCGCCCACATGGTCAAAGAGGGGGCTATGTGCCCACATGGTCGAAGAGGGAGGTATGCGCCCATAGGATCAATGAGGAGCTATGCGCCCACATGATCAAAGAGGGTCTCTATACCAACATTATTTTTGTGCAGATCAAACATACACCCAAGTTTGGGCGCATAAACTCACTCCCGCTCTATGCGCCCAAGACAGCAGATCCCTACGACTCAGTCAAACTCCACGATCAATCGTGCACTGAAGCATGCGGCCACATCAGTCTCCACGAGCAATCGTACACCGAAGCATGCGGCCACGTCAACTCCACGTCAACCCCACGATCATCCAATATCCATGCACCTACACCCTATGCTTCCAAAGGAGTGTTATGCGCCTATAGTAAAATCTGTGTATTTTTCACCTGTGGGCGCATAACAGTCGTTTTCAGTGCCAAAACAACTATAAATAGAGGGCATCCCCCTCTACAACGACGGACAGAACGGAGAGCATTTCAAGAGCCAAATTGCTGTCCTTCTTGCCAGTGAGCCGAGAGTTAGCAATTTTCCTAGGTTTTCTCCCACTTTTGTAATCGGAGGGTCAACGGAGTAAATGAGCAACTGCCGCTCGATCTCCATCGTCCCATTCCCCAGAATTCTTTTTGTACTCGGGGATCCTCAGCACAGGATCTCTCAGGCGTACTCGATTTGTGGTGCCATACGTCAATAAGGAAAGACAGTATTTCTTTTTTTGTCCACAAAAATGACGACTCTGCTGGGGACTACCTTTTCCTCTGATGAGAAGGTGGTGATGCAATCCGATACCGATAAAGTAGGGAGCACTCAGAAAATGTTCTCTACTCCCTCAAAATCAGTGAAGCCAAATAAGTCTCGTAAGACTTGGCTTCCGAAGGCTCGTGGTGCATATCCTGCCAGTGTCATAGAAGATATAAAACCGAAGAACTCTGTAACGTGGGCGCATAGGCCTTCTACGTGGGCACATGGAGCTCCTCTGTAGGCACATAGCTCTGCCACAGAGGCTTCTGACACGAAGAAGGCGCATACCGCCCCGGGCTCTACTAGCCCAGCGACTTCCCTCTTGTGCAACCAACAACAGAGTGTTCAATACTCGAAACTTGGCAAAGAAAAATAATATGATGCCAAGAATCGAAGTGTTCGACGCTCTGGACAAACTCAGCGAGGCTCACAAACGAAGAAGGTAAAATTGGGAGAAAACAACGCTGCTTTCCAAAGCATGTGCCCAGTGTCATGCGCCCAAGGCAGTATGTGGGCGCATAACTCTAACCAGAGGACTTTTGTCTTTGATAGGCTAGGCACCAAGGCTATGCGCCCAAGGCTATGCGCCTAAGGCTATGTGCCCAAGGCTCTAATGACCTATTCTATGCGCCCACATCCAGGAGGGCCAGGCATGCTGCCAGGACCTCAGGAAAGCATGTGCCCAAGGGCATGCTCCAGGGTCTATACGCCTACAGAAAAAAGACAGACCCCACCGCGTATAGCACGGGGCTGTCTTCAAGGTCATTACAGAACTTAGTTGCGGGGTTGCCCCTGCACGTGGACTAAGTCCAGATGTGCCAACTCCCCTTACAAACCCACATGCAAAGCTCGACGATGCATGTGACATGGGTTTTAAGGCAAAACTCCCTTCCGCTGATTTATGCGACATGATAAATCATAAGCGTAATGCGAGGAAGGATACGATAATTCATGGCATACATCCGTGCACCAGTATTGTCATCAACTGTTACTGCTCCAAAGTAACGAGAGTACCTCAGAGGCAGTCCATGTTTCGACGACTACATCGCTCTGATGATAAAAGCCGTGTTTTATCCAACATGGCTTCATAGGGTCCTCCTTACGGGAGCCCCAATCAAAGAAGGTGGACCACGAACCCAACTTTTTCTCTCAGTTCTGCAAATAGAAGAAGAAGAAGTCTGCCAACAGATAGCCAGCGAGCTGTTATATGTGAAAGAGTCTATACGGGTACTCGGTCAAGGACGAGATTCCGTAGATGACGAGGACTCCCAAGCTGGAGGTGATGATCCTTCAGCTGGGGGTAGTATTCCCTCAGAGTCTGAAATAGATGTCCTTCACACCGGGGGTAGCCTTCGAGATGACGATGATCTCTTCGAGTCCGACGGTGACTATCTACCTCCCCTACCTGAAGACGAGGAACTTTTCAACTCAGAGACAGATAGTATCAGCACCAGTTGTACTGTCTCCTCTATTCATCCTCGCATGTTATCTACATACATAGCGGATAGAGAGAGACCTAAAGAAGCCAGTGATCAGACCAACAAACGGCTAGAAAGTCTTGAAACAACATTTGCCAAGATCGTTGATATGCTTACCAGTATCATGACAGTCCAAACCGCTGGGGCTGTTCCTCCACCTCAACCAAACGTCTTAGCACACGTTAGTCCGGCTCATAGCAACAACCATCCTTCACTACAGAATGAGTATCATTCCGTTGTGCCTCCTCCAAATCTTATAAATGCTGGGGGTGGTCCTTCACCAACGACGCCTAACAACCGTACAACAGCCATTTTTTAATATCTGCTCAATCAACAGGATGCTATTGATTTTCTTGTTGCCTGTCTCGATACCATCTCACACAAAGATGAGCTTCAGAAGATGGGGATATATCAACCTTATCCTCCTAAATGGAAGAATGTTACTTGCCCTCCTAACTACAAGCCACTGACACTAAATTCATTTTACGGGATGACTTTTCCTCGCCAACACATAACATAATTCAACACACAGACTCTACACTTACCCAGGGATGATCCGTTCTTGTCAAAGCTATTTATTATCACCTTACATGGGTAGCTTTTGAATGGTTCTGCAGTCTGCCTGACGGTTGTATTAATTCTTTTAAAGATTTGGAGAGGTTATTCCTCAACAGGTTTTATGAGAGTGGCATGAATGTTAGTATATCCATCCTCATCGAGACCAAGCAAAGGAGGATTGAGTCTGTTATTGCTTTCATCGAACGCTTCAGGCGACTAGCATTGAAGATGCCCTTCGGTATACCAGACTCAGAACTTATGGATACTTGTCGACATAACTTCCTTCCTACAGTGAAATTCTGTTTGGGTATACATAAGTATGATACATGACCTGCTTTCATTGGGACCGCTGATGCTGCTGAAAATGACGTCCCTAATCTGGAATTACTGGGGTGAAGACACCCAAATCTGAAAATAAAGGCAAGCACCCTCAAACTATCCCTGTTCGTGGGGGTAAAGGGAAAGAAGTCTTGAAGGTCGACAGTTTCAAGGAAGCTTCCAATTCTCAGGGCGCTCCTGACAAACCTAAGGAGAATTTCTCCTTTAACGAAGATGATGTTATTACCATTTTTCACACATTAATGAAGGGTAATAAACTGACATTGCCTCCACCAAGATGTCCTGCGGAGGCGAACCAACTCAACGATCCCAAGTACTGTCTTTATCATCAGTACGTGCACCACTCTACCAAGGATTACATCATCCTGAAGAAGAAGATACAATAGCTTATCGACAGCCAAGTAATCAACCTCAAAGCTGAAGACAAGGTCGTATCTTCTAACATGATCTCTCTTCAATTTTGTCTTTTTCCCACAGAAGTCCCAGACGGCATAGTCCCAATTCCAAAGGCAATAATGGAAGTCGTCAACCTGTCGCCAGCTCGCAACTCAACCTTGGTGCCACTCACGACTGAACATGGTGAGATCTTATGGGTCCATCCAGACCTTGTGCAAGAAATGACGCAGGGGGTAGTATTTTCCAAAGTAAAAAGGGACAAAAAATACAAATTATGTCATATGGTGTCTTCTTCCACTTACGAAGTTCTATCTGGCGAGACGCGATCTGGAAAGGCTTACCTATGGACTTATGACCCCGTACAAAAAAAAGTAGTACCTTCTCAAGCTCCTACTGCCCTCACAAGTTCAAAAGCCGGTCCATCTAAGCCCTCAACTACCGACAAAGCCAAGCAGAAGGAGACGCGATTTGACAAATCTCTGAAGGCGCCAACTCCCGAAGGCATGGATCGGCCTTACAACTTTGACATACTGGCACAACTGGCCAATACACTCGCCAGGTTGTCTTTGTTCGATCTATTGCGACTCTCCAAAGAGACGCGGAAGGCCTTAAGTGAGGCATTACTATATGCCGACTCTTATCTCGCTGAAGTCAAAGCCCCGCTGAAGATCACGTCTCCTGTCCTCACTGCCACAACACTATGGAAGTGGTATCCAACATCACCTTTTTTACAAGAGGACATGCTACTAAAAAACAATCGTCATGATAGACCTCTGTACTATACAGGGTATATTGGGACGATTAAGGTAGATCAGATGCATATCGATCCAGGTTCCTCCCTCAGCATCATTGTAGAGGCTAAAAATTAAGATGTGCCATCCATTAAAGTATTCGATCATCAGATGGCACCAAAACATTATATAGCGCTAAATAATCAAGTTACGCAGCATGAGGCTGCACCGACGTCAGGTTGCGCAGGAGTCAGATTGTGCGATTGACACGTGGCACACTTCTTCGAGAAGCTATAACGATATCATCATTTCCTGATAACTGACAGTATGGAGATTAAGGAAAATCTATTCGAATCCCATGCAACGCGACGCTCGAGAAGATTTTGTCAGCATGTAATTAATACTGACAGCTGGTTCGCGTAAGTTATTGTATGGCACGAGGATTAATCAGTACAGCACAGATGACCTAGTCAAAGGCGCCTGTCATTGAGTTGCGCCTATGCGCAGCCTGACAAATTGGTGCCACTTGATCAACTCTTATTTTAAAAACAGGGTGATGTGGCGCGTAAGCCATCAACTTCACAGAGTGTGCCCACTACACTTACCCACGACCATACGTATCTCAATCAAATGATGCCACACATCTACAGTAGTTGGTGCAAACCGCTCGTGCAGGTTGTTACGTTGTGCCCATGCGCAACCTGATAAAGCATGCGCAAGGTGATCAAATGGTGTTCAGGACAGAGTGACCTGGCGCACAAGTCACTAACTTCACAGAACGTGCCTACTACACTGCTCACGACCACGTGCATCTCAATCAAACGATACTATATGTCCATAGCAGTTAATGCAACCGTTTGAACAAGTGAACACGAGGTGCGCAACCTGAAGCACGCCCAACTCAGAATAACTGCTAAACAGTTATTTCAAGAACTCTATAAATAGAGTTTCAAATCGATCTCAAAGCATCATGAGTGATCATAATCTCCTGCTAAAGTGTTGTTGTATTCTCCACAAGCTCGTGTCTTCGATATCACATCGTCCAAGGGATAAAGTGATCGTCTTCTGATCAGATTCCTATAGTTGTATTTCTCCAAAAATCAATTATACTCTTGTACTCTTATCTTAGTTTTTAATAAAACTTTTATTCTTTACAAACAAAATGGCGACTCTGCTGGGGACGACTTTCTCCTTCGATGAGAAAGTGACAACTTAATGTGATACCGCGTCAATCGACAAGACGCAGAAGACCTTGGTCGTTCAAGTAGACCAGACAGCCTACGAGACCATGATCAATGCTGGGGGTGCCAAGAGCGTGGCTACTGCTGTTAAGAGCAAGACGTGTCTGTTTGGACTCCTAAGTCCTCGATGGTGCAATAGTCTGCCTCTGCGTAACTTGCGCCCATCACTGCTTTGGCGCAACCTAAGGAAAATAGTCTTTTGGCTAATCCCTCTACTTCTCCAATTCTAAAATCGAAGGAGACTCTGTCTCGACACACTGCTATCCAAAACAAGGGAAAGTGCCCCTCGACCTTCTCTTTCCTTATGCAACCTGTACCTGTTCTTGCTTCTGTGCAACTTGCACCCATCACTGCTTTGGCGCAACCTAAGGGAAACAGTCTTTTGGCTAATCACTCTACTTATCTGACTCTGAAATCGAAGAAGACTCTGTCTCGACACATTGCTGTCCAAAACAAAGAAAAGCGCCCTTTGGCCTTTTCTTCTCCGGCACAACTTGTGTATGTTTCTGCTCTGGCGCAACTTGTGCATGTTCATACCCTGGCGCAACCTGCACGTACTTCTGTACTAGTATAATGTAAAGAGAAAAACTATTTAGTGATTCCCTCTTTGCCACCAAACCAGAAGTTTAGTGAAAAATCACTAAATCAAAGAAAATGCTCTTTAGCTTTTCCTCATTCTGCTCGAGTCGTTGACTGGGTGGAAAGTACTGCTCTTCTTAACAAAGACAACCAAATCTCTGTCAGGAAGATGGGTTCTATTCAGAATAAACCTTCCATGCAAAAGGGCATTATGCCTATTCCAAAAAGATCAGGGCAGGATCTACCAACCTTATGTATTTCAAGATCCCGACGAGGCAAACTACTAGTATCTCAAGTAGATGCACAAGTAGCTCCTCTGTCAGACTTGCACACCTTTGTCAACAGGTGCCAATTAGGCTCAACCTTGAGAAATCATAAGATGTATCAAGTGCAATCTGCACCAATTGCTAACTTGTACCAGAGGAAGAATACTGAGGTGAAAGATCCTGTGACTTATGCTAACCAGCTTAGCACGTCCTTGTACACTCAAGGTACAGGACACCTCAAGAATAGGAACCATGTCCCGAATATCATCAAGGACTACGTTCATGCAACTTCTTCTCATCCTGTTAGTGACCTCCGTGAACTCTTAATACAGAAGCGGAAGGTTGCAAATCCATCCCGTCCAGCGGTGGTCCAACAGCAAGAACATCATTGCAACCACCATCATGAAGTTGTCATCAAATACTGCTGTCAATCGGCCAAGCGGTCCGTCTTTGACCGTTTGAATTGTGTTTAGACTCCTGAACCAATCCTAGTGGACGAAGATGAATTACTCTTTGCTCCTGTCAACATGACATCTCAAAGCACTGGAGGTGGAAAACATCCAAGACGTAATGCATTCCGTAATCCTTGTCAGCAATACTTAGATCGGATTCATGAATCTAATGAAGGAGTATATCAATATACTAGATCAAGAAGCCGAAAAATAATCGACCAAAGGAATCTTCCTTTCGACCAAGACACAATCGGTCAAAGGAATCTTCTTGATTCAAACCAAGATTCCTTCAGTCAAAAAGATATCCCTATCACTTATTTTGGGGGTAGTTCTTTATGTGACTTTGATGCTGACAGTGAAAGTTCTGAAAGGACCATTGTTTCCACTAGCTCGTCTTCAAGGGCTAGAGAAGTGACTGCTTATGCTATCACAGAAGATCAAGATACCTCCACTTCTTCCAGTCAATATCAGAAAATTGCTGCATTGGAGGCTAGTTTGAAAAACATGGCTGAGATGGTGGCAGACATGCATGCTGTGATTATGGCACAACATACAGTTCCGCCAGTCGCGAATCTGACTACGACTCAAGAACCTGTGACAATATTAGTTCCCAACAATATTGATCTGGGGTACAATTTCCTCACACTGCTTCAATTCCTACGCAGGCTATTCCAAGTCAATCCGGTGCAGGGGTGGTACTTATCATGCGGTACCCCCTTCTAACACATTGAATCAATCTACTACTTCGCAATCAACGGAAGATACCAATGAGGTCGTAAAACTTTTACGTACTCAATTTGAAGCCTTCAAACAGAAGGATGGCTTGCCGAAGCTTGGGATCAAACAACCCTATCCCATAGAATGGAAAGAGGTCCAATTTCCTCCTAAATACAAATCCCCTACTATTATGCTGTTTGATGGCAGCACGTCTCCAAGTCAATACCTCAATCACTTTGAAGTAATGACTGATCAACTTCAACCAAATGATGCTCTTCTTACTAGAGTATTTGTCGACAGTTTAGCTGGTACAACATATGACAGGTATCGTAGTTTACCAGATGGGTGTATAACCTCTTTTGTTGGCTTCAAACAAATATTCTTGGAACGATTTTATGAGGGAACCAACGACATGACTATGTCTGCTCTCATCAAAATCAAACAACGACATAATGAAACGACTGAATATTTCATTGAACGGTTCCGTCGTGAAGCACTCAAAATACCTCTCGGGACTCCAGATGCTTTAACTATAGACACTTGTAAATCAAACTTGTTGCCTATAATCAGCATGTGGACAGGATCAACACAGTTCCAGGATTGGCCTTCTTTCATAATGAATGCCAAAGCGCTAGAAGAGAGCGCTAACAAATTCAAGCAATTAGGCATTCAAATGCCTAATATTGACAAAGATGAACGTGCTACACCAAATAATAATGGCCGTCAGACCAATCAAAAGAGCAAGAAAACTTTGGCCATTAACCTCAAAGGCAAAGAAGCCCTAGCCATCAACGTAAATCAACCAACATCTACCCCTTCAGCACCACCACAACGGGTACCTCGTCCAAAAGAAGAATACTCTTTCGATGAAGATGATATCATGAGTATCTTTGATTGCCTCATCAAGAGCAATAAACTCCAACTTCCAGAACCTAAACGGCCAGATGAAGTTGGTAAAACTGACCATCCTAAATATTGTGTTTACCACAGGTTTATTGGACATCCAACTCAAGCGTACTGTGTACTCAAGGGTAAAATTCAAGAGATGGTCAATTTCGGTGCAATCACTCTCCAGCAAGACGAGGAAAACTGTAACGGCTAATGTCGTCTCTTTACAGTTTAGAGATTTTCCAGCTCAACTTGTGCAGGACAGTGTCATCCCCATTCTGAGAACTACTCTGGAAATTGTTAATCTTCCACCTGCACGAACAGATGGTCTTGTTCCTCTGTCTGCTGATAAAGGGGAGATCATATGGATCCATCCAGACTTAGTGGCGGACTTTAAAATGCCATCTTCTTCCACCAAGTCCAAGAAGGCCACTAAAAATAAATTATGTTATATGATTTCATTTAGTGAACATTGTCTTCCACCTCTAACTGATACCTTCATTCCGGCAGCAGATAATCCTTATTCTTCTCCCGATAAGACAATATTGTCAAAATCAAACACCAAATACCAACCAGCTTTCCATCTGTACAGTCCATAATCTCATGAACTCATAACGAAGATGGGATATGATCTATAAAAGGCCTCTTGTTTGAATCATGGAAAGGGATCTCTTGTACCTCTTTCTCTATGTCTTTCTTACAATAAATCTCGGGTTTGTCTGGATTACTGGACAAACTCTCCATTTTGCCTTCTAGAAATAAAACCCAGGCAAAGAGTTGCAATATGGTGTCCTTTGAGCCTGTATCCAAAGAAGAAGTCTTAACTGGTACCAGATCGAGGAAACCTTACCTAAGAGACTATTCAGAAGGTCAAGAAAACCCTGCTCCAGCTCTAGAGGATCCTCAAGCATCATCTCTCCTGCTGTCAATAATCCATCAGCTTCATCACCCTAGATAAAGCCAACTCTTCCCAAACCGAGGACAACCGACAAAAGAAAACTGTAAGTCCCATTTATTTTTATTCATTATTTATCTATCTATTTACTAATTGTGGTTGTAGACACATGTTTTAACTCACTAATTGATATATATATATATATATATATATATATATATATATATATTTTGCATATATATATATATATATATATATATATATATATATATATATATATATATATATATATATATATATATATTTTAAGGAACACTAGAATATTATTGATCTTTCATATGAGTCCCAACTCAGGTTACAATCAAAATATCAGATTGAAGATACAACCAAACTCAAAATACTCGAGCTAATAACTAGGCAACAAGCCACACTATCCAATTCCTGCAATATTCCAAGAAATAGGAAGCTTGGGCTTGTGCGAGCACCTCACTAGAGCTTTCCCTACCTGCCTTTTAGTCTCATGAAGCAACTGAGATGGCAGAAATTGATAGCCTTCGTAGCGCCACTTATTTCTGTTCTTCCAAATCACCCAACATACGGCAGCAATAACAATTTCTTTAAGATGAACATTAGGTCTTCTCCACCATTTTATGAATAATCTGATCAACGACACCCTCCTATGATTCACCTTCATATCCGTATGAAGAGCTAGCCAAACAGCATTAACTAACTCCCCCTCCCCAAATATGTGATCAGCCGTCTCTACTGAAGACGTAACACAGCAATTACATTTCGACGCTAGATGATATCCGAACCTTTGGATATTATCATCCGTCGGAAGCTTGTTGTGAAGAAGGCGCCACATCAAAATAGACCATTTATATGGAATACAAGAGCTCCAAATATGCTTAAAATGAGGACGAATAGGACCTGGATTACGGATGAGCTTCCAAGCTGCAGAGACAGAAAAATTCCCACTTCCTGCAGGTAGCCAAGTCCATTCTCCCGTAGCCAGTTGCCCTATATATTGGTTCACCAATTCCCGACCTTGCAGCAGCCTTCTCCAGACATGAGAGCATTTCTGCGGAGCACCAACGTAGTCCAGATCCTGGAATTTACAGTATCTAGCAACAATAAATTGTTGCCATAATCCTTGTTGAGTTTTGAGCTTCCACCATAGCTTTGCTGTGAAAGCATTCATTGTTTCTTCCAAACTACGAAATCCCAAGCCTGCCTCATCAGTAGGACGTGCCATCGAATGCCAGCTCGACCACACATGCTTTTGTGCACCATCATTAGTGCCCCAAAAAAACCGAACAAACATATCTTGCAGCTTATTAAGAACTGATTTTGGGGGATTACATTATGCAATTGTATACATAGGAATTGATAGCAAGACTGATTTGATCAAAGTTAACTTACCTCCATACGATAAAATTTTTTGCTGCCACCCTTCGAGCCTTCTCCGAATTTTAGCAAGTAGATCATCAAAGAGATCGGTAGTCCTCACCCCTATTGCCATAGGACTGCCAAGATACACAAACGGGGGTTGTTTAACCTCAAAGCCAGTAATGTTGTGAAGCTCCTCCTTCCTATCAAATGTTGACAATGTATAAATAGAAGATTTGGATGTGCTAATGCTCTGACCCGAAGCTCTTTCATATCTCCGAAGGATCCCATGTATTAACTGGACCGATCTCACATCCCCTGCTGAAAATATAAGAACATCGTCTGCAAATGCTAGATGCGTAATCGCAGGACAACCACTAGGCACATAATAATGATTGAAAGATGCATTTCCCACTGCATTTTTGAGATTCCTGGATAATACTTCAGCCGCAATAATGAAGAGCGCAGGAGACAATGGATCTCCTTGACGAACTCCCCGGAAACCTTTAAAGAATCCTGAAGAGACCCCATTAACAAGAGTCGAATACCAGACATTGTTGATTAGCCGAAATACCATACTAATCCAGTTTTCAGCAAAACCGAATTTGCGCATCACTTGCATAAGAAACGACCAATCCAGTCGATCATACGCCTTCGTCATGTCCAGTTTAATAGCAATATTCCCCCCTCTATTATTCTTACTCATCAAGCTAAGTAATTCTTGCGCCAATAGAATATTATCAACAATCTCCCTACCCTTCACGAATCCACTTTGCTCAGGAGAAATGAGTCTCGGAAGAATAGGAGCAAGTCTCAAAGCAAGCATCTTTGATATAATTTTGTTAAAGACTGTGCATAAACTAATAGGGCGATATTCAGTCATGTACCTTGGGTTGTTGTTCTTCGGGATCATCACCAATGCTGTACTCGTGAATGCTTTAGGCAGCTCAAAACCCTCCATGAATAGAGTAATAGCCTCCAATATGTCATCACCTATGATAGGCCAGCATGCCAAATAGAATTCAATTATGAATCCGTCAGGGCCTCCTGCACTATTAGTATCCATGCTCTTAATAGTGTTATAAATCTCCTCCCGAGTAGGCTTCGCAGTCAAAGCCACATTATCCTCCTCATCTAGTATAGGAGGAATAACCTTCATGATATCTGCATCCTCTTCAATTCTGGAGCTTTGGTACTGATTTTCATAGTAAATATTTGCCACTTGCTGAATGTCTTGTAGCTCAGATTTTTGATTGCCCTCATCATCAATGATGTAGTGAATATGGAGTTTTCGTTTCTTACTATTCACACATTCATGGAAATATTTCGTATTGCGATCTCCATCAATGTCCCAACGCAACCGAGCCTTCTGTTTCCAAAATGACTCAACATAAGAATGCTTTTGTTTTAGCAAAGCAACCTGTTTGTCCAATGCTATCCTCTTCTCCAAAGAATGATCTTCTTCATAAGCTATCTCAGCCGCCAAAACCTTGTCTTCCGCCACCTTAACTTCCTGAAAAATATCACCAAAGAAACTATGACTCCAAGTAGAAAGAGCTCTACGACATGCAACGAGTCTCAAACTGACCCGAATCAGGCTATTAATGTGCGTAACAGAACTCCAAGCTTCCTGAACCACCTCATGGAAACCTGCCTGTTTCGTCCAAAAATCAAGAAACCTAAAAGGTCTCTTACCCCCTTCGTTCTGAGCATGAAGTTTGACAAGCAATGGGGCGTGGTCCGACTCCGTTCTGTTAAGATGATCTACCTTTGATCTAGGAGCAATGTGCAGCCAATCATGAGTAACCATGAATCTATCTAATCTCGAGCCCAGCCGCTCTCCAGTAGTAGATTTAAACCAGGTGAATCGACTTCCAGTAATCGGCAAATCGATCAGGCCCGCAGATAGCTGAAAATTTTGAAACTCCTGCATGGAATATAAACATGGAGGCCTGCCCCCTACCTTTTCATCAACACTCAATATAGCATTAAAGTCACCCCAACTGCCCAAGGATATTGATGAAAAGACTGCAAATGCAGAAGCCTGTCCCACAGTTCTCTACGCCCTTCTTTTTTGTTATGCCCATGCACAAAAGAGAACATGACAGTTGAGGATAAGAGGTCATTTTTGAAGAGAACAGTAATAGCCTGATCAAACGAGTCAATCAATGAGAGAGTACAACCCTCCTTCGCCAGAACCCAGATGTTACCCTTCTCATTAGAGAAACCAGTGTGAAACCCTAGCTTTAATTTGTAGTTTAATAACTGAGTACTGTCCACCTTAGGCTCCAAAATAGCCAACATTTGAATTTTATTAACCCGACAGATATTACGCAATCTTTTAAGAGCCATCTTGCTAGCAACCCCACGAATGTTCCAACTAAGGATGTTAAACATTAATGGAGAGATGTTGTTTACCCGAGTTTTTGATAGTTGAGACTGATCGGAGAACCCTATCCGTCGGGGGAATTTCTCGCTTCTTCCTTTTGGCTTTAGTAGATACTTCTGCAGCCCCATTTTCTTCCTCTTCCACATCATCAGCCCAAGACCTAAGTTCTCCTTCTTCTTCACTCCCACCGTCAGTATCAGCGACTTCTTCGCCTGCTTCCGGATCACTCTCTCGTTCTTGGACTCTTTTCTCTTGCAGTGAGACTTCGTGCGCTTCATCACGGTCTGCCTCCTCCACCGGATCACTAGCGGCTGCTGCTGTGCTATTTCCTCCATTACTGGTAGTAGCCCCTTCAATGGGAAAAGAGATGTCCGTCCCATCAGTTGGGACATTTTTGTCTTTTGTACTCATACTTTTAGCTTGGAGCTGAACTGGTGGCTCTGTCATGTCATTCGTTGGAGTTCGAGCACCCTCTTCACGTTGAAGAATGTGAGTAATAAGTTGTTCTGGTTGCTGACTTGTAGAAGTTCCTGCTTCCTGTTGAACGGGGTCTATCCTTGCTTCCTGCCTTGTAGTAACTGCTACTTCCTGTTGGACTGGTTCTTTCCCTCGGTTATTTTGTCTCACCTTGCATGATCCTATTAAATGCCCCTGATGACGGCAATGAGAGCAGTAAAGCGGAGTAGATTCATACTGAATTGGTTGCCAAAATCCCCCACTAGGCAGGTTGATACGAATACGATGTTGCAAAGGCTTTGACGCGTCAATCTCCATAAATATGCGTGCCATGCTCGGTCTAGATAAATCCGACGTGGCCTTATCTATTTTCAGAGGGTGTCCAAAGGCAGCTGCAATAGCGAATAAAGCATCCTTCGCATAAAGATGATGAGGGAGATTTGGGAGGGTTACCCATACTGGGATCTTAGGCGATTCCTGGGACGGGGAAAACTCAGGATCCCATTTAAAAATTCTCAAAGGAGCCCTTGATAAGTACCACAGATCTTTTGATCGAAGACGGAGATAATCCTCTTCACTGGAAGGACGAATCAGGATGTGTTTGTCATCAATGACTCCCGCCTTGATGGATCCGACGAACTCAAAGCCAGTGAAAGCCTTCCTAATCAAATCGATCGGAGGGCGAGCGTGTGAAAACTTCCCAATTAATGCATACCGAAGAGGGTCAGCCAGGATGGATTCCTCTTCCTCCGAAAAGGAAATTGTAGGGGATCCTTTAAAGGAAGAGATCGTGCGCGGCGCTATGAGAGGCACAGGTGGAGCCGTGCCTTTCACTGCCTCCGCGAAGGACTTGGCCGCCATGTCCTTGGGGGAATCAATCACGGGGGAAGCCACCACCCAACTGGTCTTGGTGGCTTAGGAGGAACCCCGGCCTGGCCAAAGGCCACGCCGGCGTTGGAGGTAGAAGAAAATCGCTAGGGTTTCAGGAGCGGCGGCACCTACGAAACCAGCGACCATATGATTATCATATATATATATATATATATATATATATATATATATATATATATATATATATATATATATATATATATATATATATATATATATATATATAGATGCATGCGGCCCGAGTGGTCAGGAGTTCGAATCCCAGTGGGATCGATTCGGGAAACTAATTACCCTTGCTTAAAATATATATATAAAAAAAAAAAAAAAAAAAAAAAATATATATATATATATATATATATATATATATATATATATATATATATATATATATATATATAATATATATAAAATAAGGAGGATGCTACTTCTTGCAAAGATGGACATACACATAAGGGTTTATTGTAAAGGTTCCAATTGAAACCCTGTAGGCAAATAACTTTCGGATATGAGCTCTGTTGATTAGAGCGCAAGTTTAGAATTTAAATCTTTATAAAACAAACTAGATAATCCAAATTCGAATTTAAATCCTCTTCCCTCTATCCACTTTTTCCATTGATCTTATCTAAGCTTTAGATATAAAAGGGGAGGGGGACAGCCGACTGGAAGTCTCTACAAACCCTAGCAATTTCATCTCTTCTCCTGTCACAGAGGATTCGAGTAGGAGCCTTAGAGCATTGAGTTTGAGGCAGCAAAAGGTGTAAGCCCACTTCCCAATTTTTTTAATTATTATTTGATTGTAATTTATAATATGGCCATTTGGGGTTATTTTTGGGACCCAGTATTTTATTTAGGTTCTAGAACCTCAAAAACTATTTTCTAAAATTTTTGGATATTTTTTGGTATTTTCTGGAATTACTTTGATAATAAAATATAGGAAAAACCTATTTTCTAGGACTTTTGGAATTTATTGTGCTAGCCTAAGAGCAAATATTGACTCCAAATATTTTTTTTGGGTTCATTACGCTATTTTATATTTTCCAAAAATTTTCCATAATTTTTGGGAGTATTTAAGTATTTATTTATTAAGGTTTATATATTTTTAAAGGCTTCCAATATTTATTATGACGCTATTTGGGACTAATATAAGGGAAAACATTTTACTTATATTCTAAAAGGTTAAATGTATTTTCTAAAATTTTCTTGAATTTTTCTAGAATTTTTAGAATTTTATTTGAGTTTATTTGGCTCTCAAATAATTTTTAAATTATTTTCTGAATTTAAATCAGCATTTATCCAGTCAGCAGGCTAATCAGCATACAGTCAGCGCCCCCTGGCCCACCTATCGGTGCCAGAATGAGTCAGCACCGCCTCTCTCTCATATATATATATATGTTATTAATTCACGAAAACCTAGAAATTTCAGTCGCCTTTTTGAAAGAGAGTTCTAGTAGAGATCTCGACTTCCTGAGGCGATTGCCGTCAACCCGGACGTGATTTTAGCGTGCCATTTCTTTATTGGATTTGTCTCGAGGTAAAATTTTTGAATATGTAATTTATTTTCGTATATATTATTCCTAAATTTCTGGAAAATTCGTAGAGTGCTAGTTGTCCAAAATTTGACACATATCAGTGTTTTCGAGATTTCGGGAGAACCAGAAATCAAAATTACGATCCGTTTAAAGTTTAGGAAATCTAACACAGAGGTCTATGACATATATTTTTTCTAGAAATTATTTCATTCATCTAGTATTTTAGTTATTCTGTTGAACTCAGAATTGATCGGTTGATCACCGTTTTGGTCACGATTAGCCATAATGGCGGTATCTTTTGACAAAAGCGTGATTTTGCGGCACGGTTGATTCCAGCACAATCGTGGTGCTGAAATCTACCAAGGTGTACTTTCAAAATCTAGAGTTCATAGCATTTCGCTAGATAGTCAATGGCACACCTCGATTTGCGTGCCATAATTTCCAAAAATTGGAAACATTACTTTTGATGGCCAAACTTGCATGTTTAGATTATATTTAGATTATTATTAGGTTAAATGATATTTTTAAGTAATTTATTCCATAATTAATTATTATTAGATGAGTAACCCAACTAGCCACTATTCCATGAATTTAGAACTAGAACATTAGAATTGATTTGTGGTTTTCGTGCACGGTTTGTGGTGCGATATGTGTTATAGGTTGACAGCTTCTAGATTGAAAACTCCCTCATCCTCGACTTGTGGCTACGGTTTGTGCAAGGATTCAGGCAAGTATAGTATTGCATTTATGTCACTACACCAAAACAAGCAAATTGCAACACATCATTTTTTTAATTAGTAACGGTTATTACCGTGACAATCTTGTAACGGTAATAATCGTTACAATAATTGAACAAGCGTTACTAAAATTCTAATTTTATAATTTTATTATTTTTATAACTTTTGTGACAGTAAAAATCGTAACAAAGAATATTAAAAAATTAAAAAGTAAATCACATGTATTCCACGTGAGAAAGCAGCAAAGTGTTAGCATGGAAAAAATTCCCAATTCCCGCACTGTATTTTCATTATTCCCTTTCCTTTCTCTCTCTCCCTCTCTCTCTCTCGCTTCTACTTGATGTCTTCCACGCCGCCTGCTATGACCGGCACTCCTCCATCACCGGCAAAGCAGCGAAGAGGCTGGAAGACCTGCATCATCGGCAAAGCTACAAAGGTACGTGCTTGTTTGATTTCAGTTTAATTAGGGCTTAGTCTTCTTCTCCAGCACTGGGAATGCACATCCAGTACCGACGCGTCAGGGGGAAGAAGAAGAACATGGGGCACCTCGAAGTTGGGTCCCGCGGTAGGATGATCAATGCGTTGGTCGACTTGATGAGTGCCTCCTCGGCAAACCGACGGTAGAGCCGGTGCCGCGCTCGCCTCCTCCCCTGACATCGCAGACGAGGTCGACTTGTGGACAGTTAGTTCTTAAGATTCATAAAAATCTATTTTTTTCCTTAGTTTTTGAAGGGACCTAAATATAGGTGGGTCTTTTATTATACAGAGGAAGCATTCATCTGCTCTCAAGATGTTCGATGACCTAAATATAGGTGGTTCCTCGACTACGATGGGACTCTCTCCCCCATTGTTAACAAAATGGACAAGCATACATGTCTGAAGCGGTTAGTTCTATTGCTTCTGGAGTCAATCAAACTTTAGTTCGGTCCATTCTAACACTAATGATGTGATTTTTGGAACAATGGTCAGATGTGCACCACAGTAAAGGCTGTTGTGAGCTACTTTCCGACATTCAGGGACAAGGTACTAACTTTCTATTCAGTTCTAATTCTAAATTTTGTTTAGAGCATACAACTTTGTTCAAGCGGCTAGTTGTACTATGTTGTCAGGATTTTACAATTAGCAATTTGGTCTATAATATCTAACTAATCACCTGAATAATTAGATTAGGCCTTATTGTTGTTATACTAATATATAGTATTACATCTTGAGATGCTCAGTTCTTTCTCATATCTTCGCCTTGACCGCTGATAGTTTCTGTTCACATTTCTAGAGCCATTGTGTTGAGATCAATTTGTGGAAATTAACTTTAGAATATTGGTGTAGTTATGCGTCCTTCTTGCAATTTTTGAGACCCTTTGTTGTCCAAATAGAACCCAGGATCTTAGGTTGAGAAAATCATATTACATTAGTTTTTTCTGTAGTTGTTTTGACATTACCATAACTAGTTTGACTGATAAATATTCAACTTCTCCTTTATCCATTGGGGGATATTTTTAGATTAACACGCTAAATTTCAAACTGTGACGTTGTTGTTCAACTATGACAGTCACTGTATGTCTTCTGAGACCAATAGTCTTACTTGGAGAATGAGTTAAATCAAATTTAAGAAAATCTTTTAATGACTTGAACATAGTTCAGTCCTGTGTTTAAGTCAAGTTTTAACCCGAGGGAGCTCAATCTGTTTGAAAGTAAAAGCTCACAAGAAATCATGCTTTGTAAGTTTCAATTTGTTGGGACCTATTTCCAGTTAAAGATGTTTGTATTTTTATATATGTATTATCAATTTTTAGTAATTTTTTTCTTTTCTTGATATAGAGGATTCTCTTGCGCTGTGTTCTTGTAATGGTCATATGGCAATGACTATGGGGACTTTCCCCATTCCATAGTCAACTCAGCATCCATGTTCTTTGTTTGCCTTCTATGTTGACGACCATCAAGAAATATGCAAAATCCTCATCATTTTCCAATAGAACATGTGGTTTAACATTGGATAAAGGAATCCATTGGTAGGTTAATGTATCTAGATTCATGGTTGACAAAATAGGTTATGACATTTACACGACTGTGCAAAGATGGTTGTTCTTGTCAGGTTGTTTTTTTTTTCACAGTTTGTATCTACAAGGATATTCTCATTGTCTTTCTCATACTATACTGGTGCAAGAATATGAGGGGAAGTGATAACCCTGAATTTTATAAAAAAAATTGACTGATGATTTTAGGAATCTGAAATGCTTACATAAAAGGTGCGTGCTAATAGTAATAGCTGCTATACACATTTGAATTTAGCTTAAAATTGTCTTCAAATTTTCTTTACTTCAACCAACCAACACGTCAAATTGTTTGTGCTTTCTCAGGTATGCCTACGAGATCATCTTACAAACCAGGGAAATTTTATGCTCTATGCCTTCACTTGTTGATATTACCATTCCAAATGGCAGCAAGTTGATAGTTTATGGTGATGTACATAGCAAGAAAGGTGTAAGAGTTTACATTACTGTATGTTTTGTTCTTATTTTAATGGAATCAAATTATATTGATATCCTGATTAGAGAAGTCCTCCACTTGTAATACACTTTGTTATGTCTCAAGAAGATTTGAGACTGATAAAGTCTATCAGCATGTTTGCTTGCATATGACTAGGAAGTCTATCTTTTAGCTGATGTGATGGTCTTCTTACTATTTTAAATTTAAGTTGAGTCAGCTTCTTGTTAGCTTACTTTGTTTATGAAACTAAAAGTATCTCTATTTAAACAATTGCTTTTATTTGATTTATTAAATATATTCAAACTCAATAGGCTTCCATCAGACCATAACCCACATATATTCAATAGGGATTTTGTGGACCGTGGATCCTTTTCATTGGAAGTCACCTGACATTATTTGCATTCACGTGCATGTCTCCATCAGGTAATATCCTCTTTCATCACTATACATTAGATTTTGATCTTGTCCTAATTGTGACAGAAGGGTTACTATCAAAATTGTGGTATGGAATAGTTCATCTTATTTTCATCTTTTGCAACTTGCTATAACTTTGCAATATGTTACATCTGCAACAAGGTAACTGAACACATATATGCTACTTGAGTTTATGTGGCAAAAGTTGCTTATTGATTTGAGAAAGCTGCATGCCTGTTGTTTGTAATATTGCCCATTAAATTTGTTCTTGCATTTACTGCAGTTACGTTTAAGCAAAAAGTTATGTGGCAAAAAGTTGGTTATTAAATTTGTTCTTGCATTTACTGCAGTTATGTGGCAAAAAGTTGCTTATTGATTTGATAAATCTGGAATTGTGGGTTATATGCAAAAGTGTTGGACATAAGGCAAAAACTTTATTCAAGAAATGCTAGCAAAATTTGGCTCCCTGAAACATTTAAATGTAATTTTCATTAGCTTCTTTCTTCCAGTTTGGGCATGTTGGCTAAACTATACTCAGGTACAGTGCAACATTAGTTATATGCTAGGTTGCATAGAAATAAACACGAATTAGTATATGGATTCAATGCCGGAAAGGGATGTTGTTTCCTGGAATATTGTGATTGCCACCAATGCAGAGAACAGATCGTATAAGGAAGTTGTGGCTATGGTGAGAGGGATGGGCACGTCTAGGTTGATGCCTGACTCGTTTACTCTGTCGACCATTTTTGCATCTTTGCTGAATTTGTGGATGTCGCCAAGGTATGCATATCCATATGTATGTTGTGATAAATGGAGTTGCTTTCAATGTTTTTGTCAGCAGGGTTGATATGTATGCAAAGTGCACAAGGGTGGACTATTCTCTACCTGTGTTCCACCTCTTATGGGATCCCGTCGCCATCACATGGAATCCTATAAGCAGGGTGCGTGCAGACCGAAATATTCGATGAAGGGCTTGTGCCTTCGTTGGATGCTTCTCTCCAAAATAAAAGTCATAGCTGTCACCTTCTCTAATATAATGCCAGCTTGTGCACACTTGATGACATTACCTCTTGGTAAGCAGTTTCATGGTAATATGTTAAGTAATGGTGAAATTATCTGTTAATTAAATCACAACTGCTTCTCAAAATACAAAAAGAAGAAAAATTGCACAATGTTGTAATGACAATGTGCTAGAGGATATATCTTATCGCCACTTACTGAAATTATGAGAAAGTAAGCAGGAAACTGCAAGGTTTTTATTGGGAAAAAGGCATTTGATTGGTATATAATGTCGCATACCTCTGTACAAAATAACTACATACATTTATTGGGCAAGGTTTTTATCGTTAAATAAATAAAGACTAACATTATTGTAACATTACACATTTGGTAGATAACATTGGATTCTGATGGAGATATTATTTCTTTGACGTCTTTTGTTGCCTTGAGGAGCTTTACTTTGTTGTTCTAGAGCCCTTAAGTGATCTAATAAGTATTTATTTTGAAAGAAGTTCCAACTTCCACAGATCATAGACAATGATACACATGCTCTCAAACTGCATTTAGAAAAAAGATGACTTGAATGATCAGTTCTGCTTTTTATTCGTTGTAGAATTAAAGGTATATACTGATTTGCATAATTCTGATACTCAATGCTATTTCTTTGGATGAGTCTTTCACTACTTTCTTTCTTTCCGTTTGTAATATTTACTGCAATGCCTTTTAAATGTTCAGGTAATTCCCAGGAAACCTTGATATATATAAATAACACACATTTACTGCCTTATGAAACATGTTCAAGATGTCAGGTAAGTATTTTTTTTATCCTTGTGGCCTTGACTTTAGTAAGATGTGCTGTGCTTGCAGATATTTCTATATTAGGTGTTGAATGTTTGAATTGAATGTTTGAAAATGTCAGTTTATATATGTTTTTCTTATAAATTTGTATGTCTAACTAGCTATCTCCTCCATTGCGCTGCAAATTTTCATTCCATTATTTTTATTCATTATGAGGTTAGTAAATAACAGTAGAACAAGAGTTAATTCTATAGCTTTGACAGCAGAAATCCAAAATTCATGGAAAGTTGTTAATATCTATATATATAATATTATATATTATATATATACTAGTCTACAGAAGTTGTTTATTGGTGAATGGGCACAGAAGTTGGTGAAAAAACAGAAGAAAGAAGACTGAGAAGTAAGTTTTAGAAGATAATACTTGAGCATTGTAGCGCAATGTAGTTTTATGATTTAATTGATACATTGCAAATTAGTAGCTATAAAATCCTTTCTTTTTGGATGTTTGTTTATCCCTCAGCGCTTTAGAAGTTTGGATGTATAGACTATTTAGTTACCGGATTATCAGTTAAAAATTGGTTACATATGATTGTTCTTTTCTCTTTTAGTGATTATTTTCTTCGACTTTTATTTTTTTGGACACAATGATACAGAGAAAGAAACACTGCTTTGATGAGGGAGGCAATACACATTCGTTACTCGTTGTTACCATATTACTACACTCTATTTAGAGAGGCTAGTGTAAGTGGCATCCCTATAATGCGTCCTTTGTGGCTGGAGTTCCCTGATGACAAAGAAACATTTAACAATGGCGAGGCTTTTATGGTTGGAGAAAGTCTCCTTGTCCAGGGGATTTATGAACAGGTATCCTACATGATTACATTATCAGTTGTGTGATTATTTTCTAATTGCAAACACGTAATGTCTATTGGATTTACTTCTAATATCGTGCAGGGGCAGAAATCTGTATCGGTTTATTTGCCTGGTCAACAGTCGTGGTACAATCTGAAAAATGGACTTGCATATGCTGGAGGTACCTATCACAAACTTGAAGTTTTCGAAGACAGCATACCTAGTTTCCAGAAGGCAGGTACAATTGTTCCCAGAAAAGATAGGTTCAGGCGAAGTTCTACTCAAATGGCGAAGGATCCTTACACTCTGGTACACCATTTGAATATTTATGGTTTCCTTGCCTGCTTACTGCATATATATCTTGCTACATTGGGATGTGTTTAAATTAATCTGTTAGTGCTGAGGCATGTAAATTCAATTACATTTATAAACTTTATGAATAGGCAGCATAAATATGTGACTTCTCATGCCAGTAAATGATGTAGGATGAACTATTGCTGCACTGCATACAGTGTCTAAAAGTATTAACATTTATCTTTTAGAGAGTATCTGTAGGCTAAATTTCAATACTACTTTAAATTTTACTTGAAAATTCACTACCTCTCTCTGTCTTACTGTCGGTGATAAACATCCTTGGCAATCTTCCCCACAACCATCCTTCTTTAAAGTTTAAATAGAGGTTTTATGGAAAACTACAAATTACGTTTTCTATGTTTCCTCTCACTCTTATGTTATAACGTATACGATAAAAAAGATGATGATGAGAAGGGCTAAATGATAAATTGTCCAGTTTGAGAGTTATGCAGGGTAGTATCATGTTCTGCCATGCAAGGTTTCTATTGTTTAAACAGTTTCCAATCACCGCATGTTGTGGAGACAAACATGTTCTCTATTGTTATAAGACAATATGTTCAACTGAGAAACTTTTACGTTTGGTTAATATTGAGCTGAATATTTATCTATTTGTAACACAGTTACATAGAGTTGCTGTTAGGCCTCAACTGAGGGAAGTCATCTGCAAATAACCTAAGTTAATTATAAAAGTTCACAGTCGAGTTGTAAATAGTATGTACTTATATAGATGTTCTTCCATATGGTTTTCTGAACCTGGACAATTCAAATCTGCAGGAGCTTCATCTTATGCTATCCAAACTTGAGTGCCCCAGATTTTGATTGAGCTCTTTGCACCAATTTCTCAGGTACTGGTATTCAGGAAAGAGATATTCCGGTATTGTCTATCTTCTTCCTAATTTGCTACTTTAAAATTTCTCTGGTAACTAAGGGAATGGTAAATATGATTTTCATCGGTAATTCGGGGACATTCATCCATTTTTCTGCCAACTTGATTGATATGGTGGTGATGAAACTGTACATGCCTATAAGCTAACACAAAGCTACCGCCTTTTACTGTCTAGGGTTAACCTAATCAAACAGTAACTGAAATGAACATCTAGGAACACTGAGGAAAATGTACAGGTGTAACACAGTAAGGGAAAACGTGTATGAGTACCAGGCTATTAGCACACAGAGCAATATCTGATACCCCACAGACTCCTATGCACCAATATTCATATTGATTTCCTTTCGTTTTTCCTGTGTAGGTAATACCCTATTATGGCTACATAGGTTCAAACAATAAGATGTCTACTCAAATTCTGGAGTCTTATCGAGACATAAGGCAATTACCTGATATCACAGACACACGTACACATACACACAATGTTACCTTACCTGCCTGTGCAGGAATACCAACCCTTGTTCATACTTACCTCTCATAGACCACATGCCTATAAGCCACCGCCTTTTACTGTCTAGGCCTGTACTATTGCAACATACATTCCAAAGGACTGCTACAACCACAGGTGTGTCAATAGAAATAGGTTAACCCTGTAGATGTCTCTGATACCTACTTCCAAGGTTGTTCCAAACACCCGCACCACATATGCTCTTATGTAATTTCTGTTTTAAGAATGAAGCAAACCAAAGAATGTAGCTTGGGGACATATATAATCGGAGCATGTGAGCATTCATCTATGTTGCACTGACACAGATTCAGCACGAGACGATACAGATTAATGCAGTTGGAGGATGGTGTTTCATGTACGGTTTTAGTGTCCCTATTGCAGTTCTCAGGGCAGTTCAAGAAAGAGGTTCACTGGAAGAATATAAAGAGAAGGTTGTTTATTACTTGGCAGAATTAAAGGGTCGTCCAGCTGGTGATAAAGCATCCGAGGTACGATAGTAGATACTCTTGTCTCCTTGAAGGCTGCCTAATTCTGAGCAAGAACCTGAAGGTAGTGTCTTGGAAGTGTTTGAAGGAGCAAGTTTGAAGGCATTCATAATTGGAGGAGGATTGGTCCTAATATTACACTATCACAGGTAAGTACTAGTTTTTGGTTATTACATACATGGATTACTAGTGTTAGTTTATGTTAACATTGAACCAACTTGCGGCATGAATTTTGGTTCTAGACATGGCAAGAAGAAAAACATTTTTCAGGGTTCAACCATCGGGATAACCTGATGAGTCTATATAACATGAGTTGTTGTGGGACTTTTACTTGATAGCTTTTTCTTCTTTAATCCTTGTTCATTTTGTTTTTGTTACATTGTTTCTACTGAAGTATGGGCATAGTTGCTTAATTACTCAGTACTGAGTGCCAGTGTATCGTGGCCTTTATATAGTTTTTTTCCCCTGCTCTTCTTTATCATGAATATTTATAGATATCTATAGATGGAGATGGGAAATATATGCCATGTTCAATATGATGTAGATTAACTCTTCTTACCTGGGATTTTATATTAGTTACTTGATTCCTTTGTACCTTGATATATCTAGGCACATCTTCACATGAAGCAATATTGAGGTCATAGTGATCCTTAAAGTCTAACAATTTCAGATAATTAGTTTATTATATGCACATAATTATTGAGTTAATGAGATAATGCAGATTGCTATGAGAATTCACTACTAACATCATTAATGTTTCATGGGCCATGATGATTGATATTGTTCATGCAAGGGAGGCCAGCTACTGTCATGCTGAGAATGTCCTTGTGAGAGAAGGCTCTAAGCCCCAAGAAGTACGTACCTAGTCAACCCATCCCCCCTCCTTCCTGGTCATTCCTCTTCACTAGTCCACACTCCCTCTGATCAAAGGATAGAGGAGGAGCCATCATCATCACCTCTTGGAGAGCAGCAACAACAGTTGTTGCTATTGTTGTTGCTGTGCCATGAGAGAATCCAGATGTTGCTTCCTGATGTATAGTGAGAAATTCAGGTTCTTCGTTTGACGGTGCTCTCAAGTTGAGTATTGGAGATAGAGGAGGGAAAGATCATTACTTCAAGTTCGGTGTGTATGCGCAGGCAACATATATGTTTGTATCAGTTTGTAATACAATCATGGTGGTGGTATAGCTGAGATGGCGGGGATGAGCCATAGAGGAATGTTTCTTTCTCTTACATTTGTGTTGAGAAGAGAATGGTTCTCCTTTGTGTTGATATTGAGGCTTAGATCTTGTAATGTTATATGTTGTATTCAACTATTGTAATATGAATTTGAATTGAGAAGAGAAATGGTTCTCCTTTGTGTTGATATTGAGGCTTAGATCTTGTAATGTTATATGTTGTATTCAACTTGTAATATATATGAATTTGAATTTATGTGCATATTGATAAGAGTTCATCTTCGATTACATATTGCTTTGAAGCCTTCTGAATATAGGTTAATGGAAAATATATTGAATTTTTTTTTCTTTCAAAAAAGGATATTGGTAACGGTTATAACCGTTACAAACGTGAAAAATAAGTAACGTAATAGCACATTTTTGTAACGGTAATAACTGTTATGAAGATAAAATTAGTAACAGTAATAACCGTGACGAAAATAAATATTTGTAACGGTTATAACCGTGACAAAAATAAATATTTATAACGGTTATAACCGTGACCAAAATAAATATTTGTAACGGTTATTACCGTGACTAAATATTAACCACGCCCCACTCGTGACGGTTATTACCGTGACGAAAAATAATTGTCACGGTAATAATCGTGGGTAATCGCCTATTATGGTGTAGTGTGTTTTAGTTCATTATAACGTTTTATCTATCGTTTCCTTGTTCTCCCGTTGAGACATTGCTTGATATTTCGTTGAGACACGATTGTGAAACCGTAGTTATTGTATCCTTTTTAGTGTAACATTGACCGTTATTGATTGTTAGAGAGTCGAGAGGGGAAATACTCGGTAAGTACGTGAACAAACCCAAATATTTTGATTGTGGATAGCTAAGTCATACACCCCACATATGAGTTAGCCATACCCTATTATTGTGGATAGCCATCGTATGATGTGCCGTATTAGCCCAACTGTTCACGTATTAAAAGGTATTTCACACACACATAGTTGTTCCTATTTTTCCTTTATCTAGTTCTAGTTCATATCTTGTTAGTTCATATCTTGTTAGTACATACCTTGCTAGTTACATTCTACTAGTTCATATCTTGATAGTTTATATCTTGATAGTTTATATCATGTTAGCTCATCTCTTGCTAGTTCTTTATATACCCTTGTCATCATTATTTCTCGTTGTTCTAACTTATTTTGGACTAACAACATTAATTGCAATATGGTTGTACTCTGCTCCTTTCCTGACTGGATCGTTGTTATAGGTGAGGTTGACGTGCCTACTCTTGCGCTATGGACCATACGAGGGGGAGATAGAGACTCGAAGGCCAAACCATAGAAGAATAGTTTGTTGTGTGGTAGTTTTCTATAATTGTAAAAGCTTATATTCTTCTTCAAATGTAAAACTCCTAAATTTTATAAAGTTGATTTAGTTGTTGTGAATGAGCAATTAGCATTTATGAGCACTTTATTTATTGTGGTCTAGATAGCGTACTTCTGCCGATACTGCAACGTAGGCTGGGCTTGGACACGCACTCGTATCCCGAGTAACGGGTGAGGTTCGTGACAAAAGGTAAGGTCTTCATCTCTTTCGACATGCCAATTATAATTCTGTATAACACGTTATGAAGGAAGGGTAGATGCTTGATGATTGTCCCAAGTGGACCTTGTGCGATGAAGTAGGCAGGGGACTAAGGTCCTACAACCATATCTGAGGATCTATGTCCCTAACATAAAAGCACAGGTATCCAAAAGAGATACACCTTGGTAGCCTTCTAAGGGATGGCCCTCACTAGGATGGAATAAAGAGTATCCTATCAGAAAGCTGAGTATCAGATTTGGAGATACTGTGGGACAGGTAGTTGGGAAGCGAGATGCTTATTGCTACATCTTATACATAAACACATGTTCTATTTACTTACTATGTTCATTGGGTAGGTAAGAACAATAGGGATGGGTTGTATTAGGTTACTGATAAAAATTCCTAAATCCCTGATACCTGTGGAGATGGAAATCTGATACTGCCATTGGGACTAACACATAGCCTCCCTTGATACCAGGAACCCTGACCCATGAATCTCCCTTGGTACTCAAACATTTTAAACCAGGCTGTGGGTAGAGTAGGTTCATGGGTAGATGTGAGGGGGGCCTGATCGATTTGATAATGCATCCCCGGCTAAGAGGACCTATAGGGTCAGGTGCGATACAAACCCCTAATACTGGGTAACCAGTTTAGCATGGGTACAAGAATGACCTTACTTATTGTACAATGTCTAAACCCTAGTTCACCACCCTAATTTATAGAGTGTTTTACTGAAGACTAGTACTTGCATATGAATGTCCTATGTTGCCTTATCTAAGTTGATAAACCGCTGAGCTCTATTATATCCAGGGGATACTGATAGAAGAACTTCCTTACATCCCAAATTAAGCTTTCAATACTAATACCGACAGGGTATTGCCCCTCGAACCTCCCTTGTACTTATTAGATGTGGACCTGTGAGACTCCTTTAGATGTTATTAAATGAGACTCCCTTGCACCCATGATACTGATAAGAGAATATCCTTTGTATCAAGTTAATACCCACATATGAGTTTCCCTTATATCCAATGGGCACTCACACGAACTGTAACCATACCTTGGGTATTTACCCTGAGAATTTGAGCAAGGGAAAGACTACTACACTGGAGTACGGGCATTCGAGTGCCAGGGACTGTAGGATAATACTAATTACAGGTAGAGCTGATGACATATTGATACATTAGGAGGCTAGTAGTAATGGAAATATGAACGGTTGGCATAGAGTGATGGGAAATACTAGGTAGCTGTAGACAAGGGGTATGGATATGTACATGTATAGGTTCAAGTTAACAGGGGATAGGTAAGTGTCTACCATATGGGTTGTATAATGAAAGGGTTAGGAAGGAGGAAGCTTTCTGGTTGTCCTGGTCCTACACTTAGGATACAAAGCCTAGATACAATGGGTATTAGTGCCTAGGGATAGCTACCAGGTTGGGGCAAACTTGTGGTTGTAGCACCAGTTTTGTACGAGGTTGATAGGAATGGATATATATAAAGAGGGTTATGACTACCTATACCAACATAGCAATAATCTAGACAACCTATGGGTAACTAGAGATTAGTATAAATCACAAACCCAAAAGAAGAGTTAAGGTCCTTTGTTACTTCCTAGCAATGGTAGGTAATCCAAGTGATTATACTAAGTTTTAACACCACTACCTAATACACCCATGGGGACTTAAAAGAGACAAAGTAGATAGATTGTACTTGATTTTAAATTACTTTTTGACATTGTGAATTTATATAATAGGTCACTTGGACCCCGATTCAGATTTTGACCCATGCCAGCAGCTCAGGACACCAGGCGAGTACAGTTTATTGTTTGTTTTCGATACTGATCTTTACTATGTCTCATTGTTAGAAATTAGATATGTGATTTCTGTTTTATGTTTTGATATATTTTGTCGTGTCGGGGAGGTGAAGTACCAAGGATGTGTGACCTAACCTTATACAGTGTATACCATGTAGACAGTGTTTTATCTTTATATTATACCGTGTAGACAGTGATTCATTATTGTATTATACCGTGTAGACAGTGTTACATTATACAGTGTAAATATCATAGACAGTGTCATGTAATTGTCCTGAGACCGGTTACATATCAAAGGTACTTCAGTCAGTCAGTCGGTGAGTATTTTTCTTTGTATTTCATTTACTGTCTTTCTTTATTTAGTTTTTAATCTGTCTTCGTTCGTTTTATTTTGTAAATCATATATTTAAAGGATAACCTCTGTTGTATAGTTTATTTTCATATATTGGAACTGCATTCAGTGAATTGAATTCGTTCCATCCTGACTGGGTAACTAAACAAATTTTAGGTAATTGCGAAGAGGTCGTGTGCCCTGACCAGTATGGCCCGTACTTGGAAGATACCGTAGAGACAGACTTTACCTATCAGGAAGAGTACGCAGCATCTGATCCTGCTACGCTTGCTTAGTTATCTTTAGTTAGTGCTGAGACATTGTAGTGGGTACTGAGTTGATTTTGAGACATGTAGTTGAGATTTTATTTGTCTTTAGACATCACACATTTCCTATTATGAGATGGTTTTATTTATATTCATCTTTTAGATGCTGAGTTGTGATATTGAGTTGTTGATTTCCCAAGTGGGGAATATCATTTATTGTGTGGTTGTTCATCTTATTGTTACAGAGTTCTACCGTCGACTCTGCGGCATAGGCTGGACGTGCGCACGGTTCATACCCAAATTATTGGGTACGGGTCGTGACACATTTTTATGGTGGCCCATACAGGCCAGTTTTCACAAAGACAGCAAAACTGTGGTAGTACTTAAGTTAGCCATACTACTGCGGGCCTGCAACTAAGAATAGGAATAGGGACCTAAGGACTGTCTCCACAAGTTTAAAACTACGTCATTGACTTCTATACTCAACTTCAAGTACCCTTTATGCATCATGTTTGAATCTTCTACCGTCTAATGATTTTCTTTGTTTTCAGCTAATGGATTCACAAGACAGGAATAATGCTGCACTGAACACTCCACCGACCGTTGGCGGACTTTTCACCTACGGGACCCCACCGACGCAGGGAGGCCAGCTTACTCACCAGGACGACCCGGCTCAGCCACAGTACTCGAGGTTCTGCAGGAAGGACATTCCACCACACCCGTAGTGTAATGCCCCGCTCCGTACGGTGCATTACGCTGAGGCGTTGACTCAAAGAGTCGCATTGACCGAATAAAGTGTATCGATGCGAATCGATACGATAGTTACGTTGTCCCGAGTAATGCATCAAACTAAGTCGATGTGAAGAGTTGCATTGTCCCAAAGTATGCATCGAGTTGAATCGATGTACATCGTCGTATTGCCCCGAAGGATAAGTACGATGAGTCGGCTCGAAGATTCTAAGAAATCGAATCGACCAAGGCGCAAGTCCGAATCGATGCAAGTATTGATTTTAGTTGATTTCATGTGCAGGCTATACGTTTACGCTAAAATATTAGAGGTCGACATTTTGCCTTATACAGTAAGGGGTCCGCGAAACCAATCGTCGCCTTGCGAGGGACTGAGGCGTTGGCACAGTAAGCCAAATCGGACGTATAATTCAATAAAGCACGGAGTGCTCGAATGGCTAAATCAGGAGAGTTGGCCGTACAACGAAGTTATGAAATCGAGCCGCATCGGCTCGGCAAAATGACATGGCGTATCGACTCAAGGTGGGAGGATTGACTCTTCTTTTTACTCCTTCATGCCTAAGTCAGAATATATATCATTGTATGCTAAGTTAACCTAGCGACGCCACGGGCGTGGTTCGATCAGAAGATAAATCGTAGTGTGTATCGAACACTAGTTAGAACAATTGAAATGAAACGTGCATCAAATGTACGAGTCGCTATGGAATATTAGATATCGTAAAGGCGAGCGCCTCGGTGCGCAAGCCGCAAGAACATGAGATAATTGTATTCGGCGAGTGCCTTCATGCACGAGCCATTCTGTGCCTTCACGCACAAGTTAGAAAGGCTAGCACATTGAAAGACAATAGGCGAGCACCCTAGCGTGCAAGCCACGAACATTGAACACTAAGTCATAGAACTTGGAAATACGGCTTTGATGCGTGCACCAAGTGTATGACACGAGGGAAAAGATGATAAATATGTTAAAACGTGCCTACGTGCACGAGATCATAAAAGATGGCTTCGTTGCGAAAGGATACAGTTGTGGCATGAATGTAACGGAACTGTCAGATATGACATGATGCCTCGAAAGGTGTTCGGGATCTTCGGGTCGTTCGATTGACGAACATTGAGTTAAGGCTTGATGCCATTGAACATTAAAATGAAGTATGAAATATAAGAACATAGAAAGTTAACAGAAAAAATACGAGATGATAAAGTCTGAGTCTCGGACTCAAGACTATGCTGGGTAGTTTGAATAATAGTGTGTTGCATGGTCGAATTGAATGGACTTAAGATAATTAAGATAATCTTTCATGCACGGAATGTTCCCTCCGAATGGGCTACCCAATTCAAGATAGAAAAGAAAGAGAGAAAAGAAAGAGAGAAAAGAAAGAAAGAAAAGAAAGAGAGAAAAGAAAGAAAGAAAAGATAAAGAGAAACGCCTTTAGTCTATTCCGGCACAGATACGCCAAGACCTTCATATAGTTAAGGAACGATGGATTGAAAGTGTAGGCACGCATGTGTCCTGCACACATAGATCCTGTATATAGAGCACTTATAACATGACAGAGAAGGAATGAGGCGTATTCACCTTGCGTCGGTGCAAGGGCGAGTGCGTCAACTTGGTAAGAAGTTGCACCACGAAACAAACACGAGATTGTTTGCCTGCTTGCCTATTCAATTCGGATAACATGTTTGCCATGATAACATGCTTTATGCTTTCGAATATGCCATAAAATCGACCCTAAGGAGAATATAGCAAGATCATAAGCTAAGTTGCATGATTCAACATAAATACTACAATGTCGGTTTAGAAAGAAGGTCTTTGCATCAGTACATGCAATGACGAATATACTGATCCCCCACCAGCTTTCATGCAGGGTGCAGGGAATGGATTACTCGCGGCGGAGCTTCGCTTGAACGCGTTGAGGCTTGGAATGCCGAAGCGTATTGAGGCATGCGACCGCATTGACGCTCGGACTTGTAACAGGATTGATGCGGCCGAGATATAGAAGACATGATGTATGGAACGGTGAAATCCTTTGTGGGCAAGAGAGAACCTGAGTGTTGTAGCCAATCTGGCATATATTGTTAGGCTATCGAAAGCCTTTGTAATCTCCTTTCGAATATCAATAAAGAGAATTGTTTCGTATACTCTATTTTTCTTTCGTTGTTAATATCAACTCAAAGATAACCATTTGAGAACTTGTCATCTTGCCTTGCACGAGCGCAGCTCCAGGCTCGTGCGACATCACGCCCTCGCGAAGACGATAATTCAGATGACCCCGGGTCGTGGCATGACACACAGTTCCCTCCGCAGACTCCAGTACCAGCACCTATTCCTTCTTCAGCACTTGTTCCTCCTACCATGCACCCAGCACCAGCAGCCTATCCACCACCTACGATTCATCTAGCACCAGCCATGTATCTAGCGCCTATGATACAGCAGACACCCTTCATGTACCCAGCACCTACCATGCATCCAGCGCCAGTGATGTACCCGGTACCTGCTCTGCCCCTACCACCGGCACTGGACAATATTACACTCCTAGGAATTTTCCAACAGTAGGCCAACATCTTTTGCGATACTTTACGAGAGGCTCTTCAGCAAAGAGATGCTTCCCAACAGTGCCTTGGAACTTCCAAGTACTTCATGGACCTCAGGCCCAGGAAGTTCCAAGGGACAGAGGGAATTATTTACACTTATGACTGGTTGGAGAACGTGGAGCGATACCTGAAGATGGCCTGAGTCTCAGAAGATCTAAAAGTGGAGTCAGCTAGTGGACAACTTTTCGACATCGCACGGACATGGTACCAAGGCGAGCCCCGATTTGCTGCTCTAGACGTGACTTGGGAAGAATTCAAGCGGCTATTCAAGAAGAAATTCTACCCCGACGTAGCACGAGAGGCATTGGTGAGTCACTTTGAGCACTTGGAGCAAGGAAATCTTACCATCGACGAGTACACTTCGGAGTTTTCCCGCCTCAGCCACTTTGCGGAGAGTATGGTCAAAACCCCAGAGAGCAAGGCCAGAAGGTTCAGGAAAGGATTATCTCACAAAATTCGCTTAGCCATCGCCACCGGTCGAGCCACTACTTACGAGTAGATTCGGAGGTCGCCCAAGCTGTAGAAGAAGAGCTAAATTATAGGCCAAAGAGGAGTCACTACACCAAAAAAGTCGTTTCCTAACGACTCTATGTGTTAGAAAAAAAAATTTCCAACGGTTTTTTACCGTTGTTGGTTCGGTGTGGGAAATTTTCCTAACGGTTTTTTACTGTTAGGAATTTATTTTTGCTAACGGTAAAAAACCGTTAGGAAAATTTATTTTTCTAACAATTTTTTACCGTTAGGAATGCAAACTTTTACAACGGTTGTTTACCATTAGGGACGCAAAATTTTCCAACACTTAAAAACCGTTAGGAAAAAATTTTTCCAACGATAAAAAACTGTTAGGAATTAAAAAATAGCTCTATTGAACCAGAGCTGGCTCTACTGAACATGAGCTTCAGCTCTCAATTATCAACCACTATTCATTATGAGAATACAATTTACACAAGAACATTCAAGAGTGACACAAGTCCACACAACCTCGTATTAACAAGATAATTATTCTCCCAAAACTATTAAAAGCCCCAAAAATAAACAAATGTGTAATTTTTGTAACAAATCTGTGACAAATAATGTATTGAGTCAACAATTCCATTTGAACACTTTAACTCATCACTGCCTTCTGAAGGCTGTAACAGATCACTGCCTTTTGAAGGCTGTAACTCATCTCTAATATTTGAAGGGTTTAACCCATCGCAAACGTTTGAAGGCTTTGGTCCATCAGTGCCATTTGACGGCTTTAACTCGTTGCTGGCATTCAGAGGCTTTAATTCATCACTGGCATTTGAAGCCTTTGGTTCATCACTGCCATTTGGAGCCTTTAGTTCATCACTGACACTTGAAGTTGGCATCTTTTCTTCCTCCTTTGGAGCCTCCGTAATGTCCATGTCAGTAACAATACTATAATTTTGTCCAATTTGTCAGATGCTTGGAATACAAAGGTCATAACATTAGTCTGTAATCACTAATGAACAAACAACAAACCTCTCACTGGTTGGTGGATCCTTCATATCATCAGGCAGATTTTCAAGAATAAACCAATGCCTTGTAGCCAGTTGAATGCATGGAGATTCCTCAGACATGGCTTTCAAGGAACTCCTGGTTGAGGTTGTAGCAGCATAAGGTTCTACAAGATGTGTTAAAAATGCTGCCTGCAAAGCAAAGTATCAAACAAACTTAACCTTTGAGCAGAATCAAGTTGTTGCTAATTTGCCAGAAATTTCTTTTACCAGTATATTAATAGGGGTATTTTGGCAATTAGGCTGAAGTCGATGATTGCCCTAATCTCTGCCTATATATAGGGCTCTATAAATGTAACCCTCTCAAATTATAAAAATAAGTTGTGTACGGTCGTGGACGTAGGAGAAATTCTCTGAACCACGTTACAAATTGTTTGCGACTGTTTTCTCTCTTGTTGGTACCACATTCCAAACATGATTATCTTTGAGGAAATTTAATTGGGGTCTTAAAAAGAACAAGAAAATAAGTGGAAAAAGAGACCACTGGACTAAGTAGAAGTATCTGTGTGTCTTGAGTTGCATAAATACATACAGACACATAGAAACATATGCACACACATGTGCTCCTATGTTGCACTGCACGGACACGACAAAAAGATATTTAAACTTGGTCAGGTGTCTTTGAGTCCACTCACAAGGTAGGTTGGGTTAACAGGATTTGATAAAGTTGGTCAGTGTCTCCAAAAAACTTGTAGTGGTAGCTGTGTGTCATACACAGGGACATACTAACATGAGACTCTCAAGTTCATTATTACCTTCTCAGTATACATTTGTTTTTCATACACAAGGCCATCTTAGTGAAACTTCTCTTGCCCATAGCTGTTTTGACCATGAACTAGGTAAGCAATTGACAAGTTTAAGGTTGATAGAAGTTGTTTAAGTTGGTCAATAACACCGATATGCTTCTCAGTTAGACTTGTGCATATCCAAGAGCATAAAGAGGTTAAAAGATAGCGTACTGATAGTCTACATATGAACAAATGCCTTCCTAGCTACTTGGCAAGATAAATCTATAAAATGATATATTTTTGGTATGAAAAAGTTAGTCGACATTTATATATCTGTAGTGTATTATCCTTAGAGGATTCATACTAGTGCAACGACCAAAAAACATTAAAGAGTACAACAACAAGGAATAGTGAAGTGAAGGAGGTGTAGGAGGGAGTGAGAGGCTTACAGTGCAGAGGAAGGACTTGAGAAGTGAAGAACAGATAGAGTCCGACACGTTCATGGACTTAAACTGCTTTTTGAAGAAGGAATCTGCGGTGGAAGCGCAGCACCTGCTGCCATTATAGAAGCAGAAGGGCAGGGGTTCCTTCATAAGAAACATATACAAGGAATGGGCATGTCAATCTCACATTTGCAATAGGAAAAAATCATCAACTTCCATCAGAAACACTGCCCAGAAAGGATGTCTATTTAAAAATAATGACAACCCATCATTCATTATTATAAAGAAAATAACTTATCTTTATTAGTCTTGCAACCATGGATTGTAGCTCCTCACAGTCCCACAGCAATGGAGGGTATGACCATCATCACCGGCCCCATGAAGAACCTGAGCCATTGCAAATTAAAGAATGTACAATCAAACATAGATATGAGGGTTCTCTAACACAAGTAAGAAACAAAATAATGCGCTATTAAGGAATGCTACCAAGTTCATCCTGAAAAAAATACTACAACAGATCAATCTAATGAAGGCTACAAAATAAAAGATGAATTTGTTTACAAGGATCTGGACTGACCTATTAAGGAGAGTAGAAGAAAGACCCAACTCCAAAACAAGGGAAATAGCAACTCCCCTACTAGAGAAAATTGAAATTTCATTATCCATAACCATTTAAAAGGATCTGGACTAACGTAATGTTACCAACAAGGTTATTGTGTCAAGATTCGGTATAATTTTTGGGATAATGTCAATTTGTAGCTTTACTTGCAGTATAGAGTAATAATTTTCAAATTCTTTTACTTGAAGCTATTTCCATATGATTATATGGAAATTGCTACATATGAAGGCATTCCAAACTAAATAAAGTTCATATATATGAAAAATAATGCTACATGCACACACAAATCCTTTGTAATAATAATAATAACTATAACTATCTAATTCTGATTCAAAATATCGACAACAAGATTTTTGGGCATGTAGACAGAAAAGTTTTCATTAAGTATGAGGAGAATAGAGAACATAGATTATAGCTTCCCAAGTAGCTCCTCGAATTTTAGTTGGTGATATCTGAAACAACAATGGGAGGATACGACTTTGCTTCAAATTGGAAAAAATTCAACAATACATGCATAGTTTTTCGGCACATGAAATAAGTCTAGGTTTATGTTGACACATGAAACAAGCCTGGTTATTGCTCGCTCAAATTTTATCACCAGGTAAGAAAGATGGCAGGAGTAGATATATAGTAATTCAGCCTAGAGGAGTTTATAACTCAAGAATGTGAATCCAGATCAGCAACATGGATCTACAGAATTACTGTGCCGTAACATATTGTCTTCGTTCAGTTCAGATTCGTATATATATAGCTAACCTGATAATGGAGATGCATAATTTTTAATTTTGAAAGAGTTATACTGAAATGAGGAATAGAAAGCGAGCTGTTAACAAGTTCCTTGTGACTTGATACATTCGATCGAGCCCCTTCGAATGGTAGGCACTGCCTAAAGTATGCTATGGATCGAAGATCTCCTAAATACATGCATCCTTCCAAATTAAATCACATGATACCAAAAGTACAGAAAGGACCATGGATACTTAGCATCATCCTTAATTTGAGCGAAGATAACTCTGAAAACATCATAAGACCTCAAATTTTACTTTAAAGAATGCCAATTTAATCATATAACTACATAGAATTCAAGTTTATAGAAGATGAAGAACAACGAACTCCAAGGGGAGCTTCCGCACCACTTTCCACCCCTCCTTACCAATCTTGACCTATCAGACAACATGTTCGTAGTCGTTATCCCTCTCCCTAGGGAATATCTCTGCTCCTTCCCTAAAGAATTTAGAATATTATAAATGGAACATGTGACATATGTAAACTAGATGACATCTAACGTATACTGAGAGGTTGCTTACGTGCACACATATATTAGAAAGTTACACATGGGGCTTCTTTGAGATCTTCTTTCTAAACTTGGACGCACTGCTCTCTAACTCGAGATTTATCATTGGAGGTGAAGTAAAACAGAAGGATGCCACTGTACAGGCCAATAGGATAAGTACAACAGAGCCTTCAATCTCGTAGAAGTTTCATACTGCTCGAATCCTTCTTGTACAGGCCGTTAGGATAATTACTAGTTCATATCTGATCCCTATTCATACTAGCTGACTCATCTTCGGCAGGAACTATAGCTTCAAGGAGAAGCCTTGATCTGCCATGCTATCCGGAGACGTTGCATAAGGATATTGATGTAAGTTCTACCCAAGTTATCTGAAAACCTGCATTCAGTAGCTACTCCCAGTCTCTGGTATTCTTTTTGTATGTCATTAACTGATATGCATCCTGGAGGATGTAGGTCTGGACGCAGAAATAGCCTCTCCCATATATATGGGATACCTACACGCACACACACACACACACACACACATATATTAGTATGTATAATAATTACAAGTTAATGACCAAAAACTCTCACTGTAGCAGTAGAAATAGTAGAAATATGAACTGCAAAGCACAGTCATCGTGCTCAAGTACGCCTAAAAATTGTTTCAATGAAAGCTAAGATTCAAGTATTTGTCAAAGTTGCACAAAACAGGTTACTTTAGGTATAAAAAGTGTCAAGACACTTATTGAGGCAGAGATATCTATAACACACAGCAACTGACCAGTCCAACTCTATGAATACTACTGGAAGGTCCGCAATAGACTTTGACTTGGCTGCAGAGTTGTACTGTGAGAAATATCATCACCATGACAATAAATATGATTCTAAGATCAATTCATGCTCTGCCATAGAAGAAATTGATCATGGGGACGTAGCCATCATAATGAACCTGATAACACCCGTCAGTCGTGCAAGCACACTAGTCTCGAGAAGGCACTGGGTGACATAGCTGAGGTTTTCCTACGTCAGAAGTTTATCGATTCGAAACTGACTACCAACGGACAAGTCCAATCTAAAGGGTTCATGGATTTATCTGTATAAATAAATCTCATAAATTCTAAACCATTTAACTTGACTATTCAATTGAGCTTCTATTCTAAACCATTGAATTCTGAATCAAAATTGCAATCAGCAGAACCAATAAATTTAATGCAACAAATATGTAAAATACTCTACCTTCCTATTTATATGGTGCACATTGAAGATGATCTATATGCATCTATCAGAGCAGGCAAAAACTTTGTTGGAAAGGTATGCAGTTGCGAATTGCTGAAGTTTAGCATAGAGAAAATATGCAAAGAATCTATGTGTTTAATGATTAGTCACTTACAATCGGTGTCTTACTTATCAAAGGAATTAATTCATCAAAGAAGTAAATCGTCAAAGAAGAAGAAGAAGAATTAATTCTTACTGATGGAAACCTGCTGATGTCAAAGACGGATCCTCTTGTCGGTGTCGGGGGCCACTGTAAGAGAATAAAACTTATTCTCTAAAATTTGTCCCTAAATTATATTTGCCCTAAATTAGATTCGCCCTAATTTATAGATGGAGGAGGAGGCAGAAGAGAGAGAGAGAGAGAGAGAGAGAAAGAAAGAAAGAGAGAGATCTACCTTAAGAGATAAACCCTGGGATGGATCAGTAGCGGAGAAGAAGAGGATTTTTCTATTCACAGGAAATAGGCGCGCACGGGAAAAAATTGGGGGGAAAGGAAAAGTTCCCCATAACACTTATTTTCATAGGAAAAGCATATGGGGTTTTTTTGCTAACGGTTTTCATCTGTTAGAGCATAAATAATATGTATTATCTATATTAAATTTTAGTTTCTTCAATTTATACTAACGGTTTTTTGTGTTGCTAACGGTGTTTTACCGTTACTAATTATTAACATCTAAAAATTGTTAGTAAATGAAAAAATATTGTGTTGAGAAAACCCTCTTTTGTTGTAGTGAGTCGAGATACTTTCGACTTTCGGAGGAAGCAACAACCAGTCAACACTGGCGAAGCGTCCCCAAATTCAGCCGAGGACCTTCCAGCACCAGCAGCAGTTCCAGTCCGCTAGTAGAGACATTTCCAGCGTTCCCGGCCAAAGCTCAAACATCGCAGCCATAGAGACAGTTCCAGCAGGTCCCGTATCGTACCTTTTGCAGGAAGACCTGACATATTTGGGACGACTGCAGACAGAGGCTTGGATCGTGTTTATACTGCGAATCACCTTCACATCAGCTGAAGGATTGCGTACTGGCTCCCGATTGAGTAGGACGTGAGGCAGCTCCATCACAGAGAGGACCAGCTAGACCATCTGTCGCCACCCAGCCACGTGGTCCACCACTCCCTACTCAGCAACAGCGATTTACGCAGCACCAGCAAAGAGGAGCACCCCAGTCAGGGAAGAGCTTTTTCTATGGCTATTGAGGAGCCCCAGCCTACCCCAGATGTGATAGCAGGTTCCATACTTCTTGAATCTTTTTTCGCTATAGCTTTGTTTGATTCGGGTGCGTCCTACAGTTTTATTTCTGTAGCTTTTGTATTCAAGCATAGCACAGCCTCTGAACCCTTGGGTGGTAGTTGCAAAATTATGACGGGCGGAGGCGCTATCCTAGTCAAGGATATTTGTATGAGGCGCCGCATCACCTTGGGAGGTAGAGTGTTGCACGTAAACTTACTCGTAATACCCCTACCAAGTTTCGACATCGTTCTCGGGATGGATTGGTTGAGTAAGAATTTTGCCAATATAGACTGCCACCGAAGATGTGTCGTATTCAGTCCTTCCGGGGAGTCTACATTCAAGTTCGCCAGAGGGGCAATAAAACAGCAGAGTAGGGCTATTTGCGGAGCTATGATTAAGGAGGAGGAGGCACCGCATCCCATCATCACGGAATTTATGGACATTTTTTTGAGGACTTACCGGGATTGCCGCGAGATAGGGACATTGAGTTTGCTATTAATCTGGTGCCAGGCGCAGAACCAACGGCACAACCGGTGTACCGGATCAACAACAAGGAAACCGAAGAATTGAAGAAGCAGATCGATGAATTGCTAGAGAAGAGGTCCATCAGAGAGAGTTCGTCACCATGGGGATCCCCTGTCCTTTTTGTGCCGAAGAAAGATGGTACGGTACGGATGTGCATCGACTAACGAACCTTGAATAATCACACTATCAAAAATAAGTACCCATTGCCGAGGATCTACAATCTCTTCGATCAATTGAGTGGCGCACGGGTATTCTCGAAGATAGATTTGAGGTCGGGTTACCATCAACTGAAGGTGAAGAAAGAAGATATACCAAAGACTGCCTTCCGGACCAAGTACGGACAATACGAGTTTATGGTGATGCCGTTCGGGTTAACCAATGCCCCGACAGTCTTTATGAACTTGATGAACAAGGTATTTCGCCCGTACCTTGACAAGTTCGTAGTGGTGTTTATAGATGACATACTCATTTACTCGAAAACACCGGAAGAACACGAGGGACATCTGAGGATCGTGCTAGAGACCCTCAGGAAGGAGCAGCTCTATGGAAAACTCTCGAAATGTAAGTTTTTTTGGACAAGGTGGAGTTCCTTGGACACGTGGTGACAGGCGACGGTATATCCGTCGATTCAAAGAAGATTATAGCTGTAGAAGCTTGGACTACTCCGACTACGGTGGCAGAGGTGCGAAGCTTATTGGGATTGGCAGGGTATTATCGAAAGTTCGTGCAAGATTTTGCTCGAATTGCGGAGCCGATGACTAGACTCACTCGGAAGGATATAGAGTTCGTGTGGACAGAGGACTGCCAGGCTGCATTCGATGAGTTGAAGAAAAGGATGGCAACGGTCCTTATTTTGGCGTTGCCTTCGGGAATGGAAGGTTTCACCATTTATAGTGATGCCTCGGACAAGGGACTAGGTTGCGTTCTAGAGCAGAACAAGAGAGTGATAGCCTAAGCGTCTCGACAGTTGAGATCGCATGAAAAGAACTACTCTACACACGACCTAGAGTTGGCAGTCGTGATCTTCGCCTTGAAGCTATGGAGACATTTTTATATGAAGAGCGAGTGAAAATCTTCACTGACCACAAAAGCTTGAAGTACGTCTTTACACAAAAGAAGTTGAACATGAGGCAGTGCAGATGGCTTAAACTGATGAGTGACTATGATATTTCTCTACAATACCACCCGAGAAAAGCCAACATTGTTGTGGATGCTTTGAGTAGGTATCCCGTAGCGATGTGCTTGACTCGAGACCGTCACTTATTAGCGGATTTGGAGAGTTTGGGCATTGAGATCGTCATTCCAGGGGCCGAGATGTAGATGATGGGCATACAGATTCAGTCAGGACTTATGGACAGGATTCGAGAAGGGTAGCACCGGGATGAGTAGTTACGTCGTATCATAGCACAGGCACGGGCTGGGTTCTTGGACGGCTTCACTATTGTAGGGGATGGTTCGTTAAGGCACGGGGCGCGGCTTTATGTGTCTAGTGGAGAGCTTAGAGAGGAAGTTATACAGGAGGCACACCGTTCCCACTATTCTTTACATCCAGGTGCCAACAAGATGTATAAGGATCTGAGAAACCACGTGTGGTGGAATGGTATGAAACGAGAAGTGGCCCGTTTCGTTTCTAGATGCCTCGTATGTCAACAGGTCAAGGCCGAGAGGCAGAGACCAGGTGGGTTGTTGCAGCCACTACCGATATCCGAGTGGAAGTGGAAACACATCACTATGGATTTTGTTTCCGGTCTTCCACGGTCATCGGGAGGAAAAGATGCAATTTGGGTCATCATTGACAGGTTGACCAAATCGGCCCACTTTATACCATTCAAAGTAGGAAATATCATTTATTGCGTGGTTGTTCATCATATTGTTACAGCGTCTACCATCGACTCTGCGGCATAGGCTGGACATGCGCACGGTTCATGCCCAAATTATTGGGTACAGGTCGTAAAAAAAATAGCATATCCATTTCGACAAAGTATTGAAGAAGACTTCAACCTTGGGACTTGAGAAGCCATATAACTTTGATATACTGGCTCTGCTGGCCAATACTCCGGCAAGATTGTCAATTTTTGAGCTACCCCGTCTTTCGAGGGAGACTCGAGAAACGTTGAGTGAAGCTTTAACGCAAGCTGATACTTGTCTAGCACTTCTTAAGAAACCAGAGGATGAGCCTATAACATGCCTTCATTGTCATAGTGTGATGGAACTAATGCCAAACATCACCTTTACACAAGATGATATTTTGTTGGAAGATAATCGTCATGATCGACCCCTCTACTTCACGGGATATATTGATACCATGAAGGTTGATCGTATCTTGATCGATCCTGGGTCTGCGCTCAGCATCATGCCAAGGACTCTACTAGATGTATTAAAGATTCTCGTACACAATCTTTCGACAACCATCACGACAATCCTGGGATTCAATTCTGGAAGAAGTGAACCTTTGGGAAAGAATCGCCTGAAAGTTCAAATAGGCAATCTTCGTATAAAGGTTACTTTCTACGTGATAGATAATCACGGCTCTTACAATACTTTGTTGGAAGACCCTTTCTGCATGAGCATAACATTGTACCGTCCATTTTACATCAATGCTTCAAATATGTGGATGTCAATGGAGAAGTCCAAAAGAAAGTAGCTGATTTAAATCCTTTCATGGGCATTGAAGCATATTTTACGGACTCTCGGATGTACAAAGAGGAGTTCATGAAAGTTGTATTGGCAATGGATAGTGAGGAAGATCAGAAACATACTTCAAAAGATGTTCTCATGATCCCCATCAAAGGACGTGCTATTTGTCCCTCTTCTTCTCAGACATTGACTATACATCTTTTCTCTCATAACAAACAGCCTCCTGCTATAGAAAAGGAACAAAGGGAGCTCACCTCTTCTGAGCCTCTTGTTATCGACTTTCGTCGTAACAAACCTTCTCCTTCTCCTTCTCCTCCTCTGGTTATCAACCTTACTAAGCCTTCTACGAAGGCTAAGAATCATGTTGTAAATGATGATGTACAAATCAATAAAGTAGCATCTCCTTTACAGTATACTGAAGTCTTTTATTAAACTCGATATTATTTAAAAATGTTAGATAACTTCAAACTACTTGCCATAGGAGCAGTTGAAGCTTCCCGAAACGAAGTATTGCTCGAGCCAATGTAGGACTCCTTCTTTTTAGTTCCTTCCAGGAAGAAAAATGAACTTCCTATACTTTTTAGTAAAAGAATGGAATAAAAGATCACGCCCGATAGTGAAGAAGAAAATCACGATAACGGAAGACTTCAACTACGTCGTTATATTCAGCAATCAAAAGATATCATTCAAAAGATGGGCTATAATTTTAAAGTTGGTCTCAATGGCGACAAAGGAAGGTGAACTCCTATTCGTATTCCTGCTCCAAAAGGAAAATCATAACAATACTACGACAAAATAAAGCGGTGACTAGGTTATACTTCACCAACTCCGACTCCAGAAGCCTCCGAATCTGAGGAAGAAGAACGATCTAACTCTTCTGATTCTATCTCACGGGATTCAGACACCAGTATAGGGCACGTCCATCGAGTGAATCTATCTTCCAATATGGTGACTGTCGAGTTCTCAGAAGATGCTGAAGCTTTTGAATCTGATCCTTGGGCACAAATGATGGATACTCAATGGGAGCTTCGCTTTGAGCAATGTGAGCCACCAACTGAAGATCAGCTAGTTCAAGTCAATATTAGAGATGAAATTGCCCCAAAACTGATATTTGCCAGCAAAAGCCTCCCTGAAGCGAATAAACAAGAACTAATCCAACTCACTAGGGAATACGTTGATGTATTCGCTTGGAGCTATAAAGATATGCCGGGGTTGGATCCTCAGATTGCTACCCACAAGCTCAACATTCTGCCAAATGCGAGCCCAGTCAAACAGCAAAAACGTCAGTTTTGACCTGACATGATTGATGCCATAGAAGCTGAAGTTAAGAAACTCATCGCATGCGGTTTCATCAGAGAAGAACAACATCCAGACTGGGTGGCGAATGTTGTTCCAGTTTTGAAGAAGACAGGAAAAGTCCGGGTCTGCATCAACTTCAGAGACCTTAATGAAGCCTGTCCCAAATTCGAATTCCTTCTCCCAATCAGTGATGTGATGATTAATAATACTTGCAGATTTGAACGTATATCCTTTATGGATGGATTTTCAGGATATAATCAAATCAAGATGCATCCAGAAGATGAGAAACATACATCTTTTCGTACTCCTCTTGGAGTCTATTGCTACACTGTCATGACATTCAGTCTTAAGAATGCTGGTACAACTTATCAGCGGGCCATGAGTACCATCTTTCGTGATCATTTACGAAAGATTGTTGAATGTTATGCTAACGATGTTGCTGTCAAAAGTCATTTAAAAGAAGACCATATTCAATATTTGAGAACTATTTTCGATCTAATGTGCCAGCATCAACTTAAGATGAATCCTACCAAGTCATTACTGGGAGTCTTTAGTGGCAAATTTCTTGGATTCGTTATTACCTCTAAAGGTATACACGTTGACCCTAAGAAAATCAAAGTCATTCAAGAGATGCATCCTCCACGCAACCTAAAAGAGCTATGAGGATTCCAGGGACGGCTTGCGTACATTAGGAGATTCATCTCAAATCTCTCTGGACGCTGTAGACCGTTCACTCAACTCATGAAAAAAGGTGTGTCATTTATTTGGACTGAAGAATGTCAGCAAGCGTTTGAAGACATAAAGCGGTACTTGATGAACCCTCTAGTTCTAGTTCCTCCAGTGTCAGGAATAGCTTTTCTGATGTATGTTCGAGCAATGGACCACTCCTTAGGTACATTATTAGCTCAGAAGAATAAAGAAGGTCATGAGCAGGCTATCTACTACCTTAGCTGCATGATGATTGGAGTTGAGCATCGATACACTCCAGTGGAAAAAGAATGTCTAGCTTTGATGTTTGTTGTTCAAAAAATGAGACATTATATCACTGGCCAAACTATTCATGTTATTTCTAGAGTTAACCCTCTCTGGGTCCTGATGAAGAAGCCCAGTACACTCAATTCTAGGCTTGCAACATGGGCCATATTGTTAGCATAATATGATATGGTTTATGTTTCTCAAAAGTCTGTTAAAGGTTAAGCCCTTGCTAACTTTCTAGCAGCTCATCCAGTTCCCGAAACATCTAAACTCTACGATGAGATTCCAGATGAAACCTTGGAGTCCAACATGATTTCAAAAGAAATTCTTATTTGGCGTTTATTCTTTAATGGTGTATCCAGAATTAGACCAAAAGGTGCTATTGTTGCTGGAGTCAGAATCGTTCTCGTCTCACCATAAGGGTTAGCTATCCAAAGAGCTTATTTTTTAGATGAGTCGTGCTCCAACAATGTGGCTGAATACAATGCTCTACTCATTGGTCTCCAATTGGCTCAACAATTAGATATTGAGTATCTTAAAGTTTACGGAGACTCCAAACTGATTGTCAATCAAGTTAGAGGTACATAAGAAGTTCGACATCAAGATTTGGTTCCATATCATGATGCAGCGATCAGGATGGCCACTTCATTCAAAGGCTTCTTCATCGAACATGTACGCCGAGCATGTAACACAGAAGCTGATACACTCGCTAATCTTGCAGCAGTATTAGCAATTCCCGTCAGAAGGCAACAAATGTTCGTCATTACTAATAGAGAGTTATTTTGTGTCCAAAATAACTTAAATATGGAAGTTAACAACCCAAACATGGAATTCAACAATTCACTTGAAATTTGTGCCATCAATAAAGATTGGATGACTCCTTTCATAGACTTCGTAGTCCATGATATCCTACCAGAAGATCCTAAGGAGGCTACAACAATTCGACGACGGTCACTCAGATTTTACTATAATCATACTTCAAAGACACTCTACCGACGAACGTTCGACGGCTTACTCCTACGTTATCTTGCGGGGGAAGAAGCAAAACAAATACTTCGTGAAGCTTATGACGATGTTTGTGGCGCACATCAACCTGGTCCTAAATTACAGGATCACATTCACTGTATGGGATATTATTGGCCCTCAATGGTATATGATGCAATCGAGTATACAAGAAAGTGTCGAGCATGTCAAATCTACGCTGACTTTATTCATCAACCGTCAGAATTTCTTCACCCGACGGCAGTATCTTGGCCCTTTGAAGCTTGGGGAATGGATGTCATCGGTCCTATCAACCCTCCCTCGTCTAGAGGACATCGGTTCATATTAGCCATAACTGATTACTTCTCAAAATGGGCTGAAGCTATACCTCTAGCTGAGGTCAAGACAAGCAGTGTCATCAACTTTATCAAGCATCATGTGATTTATAGATTTGGTGTTCCTCAGTAAATCATTCACGATAATGGGCCACAATTCATCAGTCAGAAATTCACTCGATTCTACGGTGACAACAGGATCAGTAATATTACTTCTACAGCTTACAATCCTACAGCTAACGGGTTGGCAGAAGCATTTAACAAGACCATCATCAAACTCCTCAAGAAGTTTATTTCTACCAACAAATAAGACTGGAGTAAAAAGCTTGGAGAATGTCTGTGGGCTTACCGTACTGCTATACGTACTCCTACAGGCTGTACGCATTTCTCTTTGGTATACAGATGTGAGGCCATCTTACCATTGGAAATCCTGATCCCTTCCCTAAGAATTGCCATTGCCAATGAACTCACAACCGAAAATAATGATCGCCTGAGACTTCAGGAGCTTGAAACGCTTGACGAAAAACGGCTCCTAGCTCAACAACATATTGAGTTATACCAAGCTCATCTATCAAAAGCCTTCAACCGTAAAGTCAAAGTTCGAACATTTCAAAAAGGTGAACTAGTTCTAACCGTCAGACGTCCTATGACTATGACGCATATGAGCAAAGGCAAATTCGAAGCGAAGTGGGAAGGACCCTACATTGTAAGCAAAGTTTTCTCCAACGGAGCTTATCAATTGACTGGTATGGATGGTCGAGTCGCTATGATGCCTATTAACGGCAAATTTCTCAAGAAATATTATGTTTGAAGAAAAAGAGGAAATATCAACACAGAGACTCAGAATATAAATAAAATTCCTTTTTATTTGCATAAATTTAAACAAAAGGAAATACATAAAATTAACGAGGACCGGAGCACTCTTGATTGAAAACATATTTCGCAAGAAGCTCGAAGACATTATTTCCCAATGACACTAGCAGTTTGCAGGCGGCCTTCCTCAGAGCTTCTTCCTCGGCAGTACTCCCAGGCTCCACCAGCTTGGCGAGAATGTCCTGCTTCTGTCCAGGGACAGCTGAGCTTCCTCCGACTTCTGGCTGAGTAGGCGACAGAGGCTCATCGGAAGGAGTGTCGAAGGCGACTTTGATCTTTGAGATGACTTCCGTCTCCTTAGGCAAATCTTCTGAAGACATTTGCAAATAAGAGAAAATGAGTGAATGATGCTTTCAGAAAAGTTTCACACTATTTAAAGGCAGATGAAAGCTAAACATTATGTCTCACGAATCAAAATAACCTTTCCTTGAAAAGGCATGTTCGTTCATCTTGTAAAAAAAATCTTCATTCACTATTTGTCTCGAGAATCAAAGTAACATTTTCTTGAAAATGCATGCTTATTCATCAGTCTTTTCATCTCTATTTCATTTATTATCGTTTATTTACTTTTTCGTAATTAAAGCCACAAGATAATAAATACTCGAAATCGCCTGTAGAGCTTATCTAAATCATCAATTCCATCTTTTGAAACCCAGCTGTTTTAAAAGATATCTTTTCTTTATGATAAACATATTTTATCACAGATATCTCGTCTTTTTAGACACGATATTCTGTCTTTTACTCCCAGCGGACTTGAAGATCATTTATAGAAAAATGAGTTCACGTCCACATTACCTCTCGATTCTATTTTCTATATCATCACGTCAAATCAGATCATAGAGAAGAGAAAATTATTTTTTATTTCTTCTTTAAAAATATAGATATATCTTAATGAAAATCTATTACATCTCGGATTTTCATTCTAAATATAACAAATGAAGGTCCATTATATCTTTGGATCTTCTTGTTGGTACGAGTTCCATGTCGATTTGACCTAAAGCAGCGAACAAGACAACGGAATCAACTCTGGTCTTCTCTCTCAGAAAGACGAGAGGAGAACCCCAGAGTACAGTAGCTCAAAGACAAGCTGCTGTCAATACAACTAGTGGAGAAGAGCTTGACCCTTCATGAGAACTGGGAATGAGATCACCCTCGTGATACGATTCCTAATTCTGTCTCTCCACCATCCAACTCTCATGTATAAAGGCCCTTCCTACCGTCTTGAGGAAGCCCTTTTAAGCATGAAGAGTTCTGAGCTCTCTGATGTGTCTGTCAAAGGTGGTTCAACTTTATAACATCCAAGATCATCGATGCCAGTTCTGGGAATTTTTGTTAGTTGGTCTCGTGCAAGCATCAGAAAGAAGAAGAAAATACAGTAAATGTTCTTTTTTTATCGTAATTATTCATGTACAATTGAAGTTGAAACATTTTGCGCATCTATAGGCGTATATTTCGAAAAAAAATGCCACGTGGTATTTGGGAGTTGATGTTAACAGATCCGAGGAAAGTTTAAAAAAATGTGCGGGATGTGTCAAGACAGTTACACAGCAAAACTCAAATGCGCCAGGATTTAATAAAGTCCGATTTTTTATTTCATAATGGAAAAGAGGACAGACACTACAGACATAGGCGCTATAGGCCATTATGTAAAGTGACTCTTTTGTATTATATCACTTCTTCTTCTCGTCCTCAGTCTGATGCAAGTCAGCGCTCAGTTCCTCTATGTTATGGATTCCCGAACGATGCATCAAATGAAGGAATTCTTTCCTATGTTCTAAGGCGCCACGCTCTTCGAAAGAAGACGATGGCCCACCTATGGAATGAGCAAAGACTGTTGGGATCAAGCCTAAACAGCCGAGGAAGTTCTCCGCCCTCAGGGACGGGTCAGCTTCCAGCAAAAACTTCGCAGCCACGGAGTGTAACTTCTTCTCAGAAGCTTTGCCGTTGTCACTGTTGTTCGTCCCCTTCTTCATGTTAGATGCCATGAGAATGAATAAAGATGAAGGTGGAACTTCATGATTCATATATATACAGCGGAGATCAGCCCCCGCCGACTCTTCATCTTCCCAATAAATGGGCGCGTATCACTTAACTAGGGAGAAAGTAAAAAGACTTTTTGAAAAAGAGCGCCCCATAAATCGGTTCATCGTTGGGAATGAATCGAGTATTTATTACTCTATTTTAGTCAGGTTGTGCGACATTCACATTACGCCGCACTCAACATGCGCAGCCATCAGGTTGAGCAAACAATCATGTTATGTCGCGTCTTACCGCACAACGTGCCAAAATTATGCCCAAAATATATCACAGATTTCGAAGCGCCGTGCAACATGGGTCGACAATAACCAAACCCTAAAAAGGGAGGCACAAGTTATGAGTTGCGCCCCACTCTAAAAGAAGTGGGTGCACGGTGTCAGGAGCCGACAAAACCCTAAATAGGGTGGTCGATGATCGAGTCTAATGCTTACCTTCCATGTTGGGGTATATAGTCTCTCGTCTTGATGAATGTGGAACGAACTAACATGCATGTCACTGCTCTCTGCATGATGAAGCACGAGATACAGGCTCGGCGAAGCCCTTTCCTTTTTTAACATTGAATCTCCTGGGTGCCATTAGGGTTTGTCAAAGAAGCTTCTGAATCAGAAAAAGAAGAGACAGAGTGGTTAAAGGAGGAGGCAGGGTTTCGAGAAAATTATGTTAGTGAAATGAAAGGCGCAGAGCGTAAGGATATTTATAGCCCAAACAGTTATGCAATCCATGCTGATGAATCGGGCTCAAGTTGACTAGCGCAACACAGATAGTTCCTTGGCACAATCCAAACAAAACTAGCATAATTCAAAGTATTTCAAAACTTTGAAGTATTTTTCAAGTTTCGAAAACTTTGAAAGGGATCTTATAGAGGCTAAAAATTAAGATGCGCCACCCATTAAAGTGTTCGATCATCATATGGCACCAAAATATTATATTGTGCCAAATAATCAAGTTGCGCAATATTAGGCTGCGCCAACGTTAGGTTGCGCTGGAGTCAGGTAGCACGAGCGACACGTGGTGTACTTTCTCGAGAAGCTGTAACAGCATCATCATTTTCTGACAACTGACAGCCCAGAGATTAAGGAAAATCCATTCGAATCCCATGCAATGCAGCGCTCGAGAAGATTTTATCAGCATGTAATTAATGCTGATAGCTGGTTCGCGCAAGTCATTGTATGGCGCGAGGATTAATCAATACAGCACAGAAGATCTAGTCAAAGGCTGTCACTACTACATTTCTAGTTTGAGGGTATCTTTGTCATTTTTGAGATTATTTGAATTTATTATAATTTATTTGAATTTATGAGAATTTTTAGGATTTATTTTGGAATTATTTGAATGATGGTTGACTAGGTTGACTTTGACTAGCATTGACTTGGTAGGCTAACCTAGAAGCTAACCCTAGTTGTGTTTGGACTTAGTTAGGTCATGCAACCCTAGTTAGACTAGAGTTAACCTATAGTTTAGTCATTAAACTCAAGATTAGAATAGAAGGCTTTTAGTCACAAGTCATGAATTGTGGTTTTGAACCATAGATTTTAACTAAGCCCAACCCATTAGCCATTAGCCAAACCCTAACCCTAATCTATAGTGGCCGGCCATACCTACATTGGGATTCCCACCTTATAAATACTCTCTTCCATGAGGTTAAGCCTCTTTAGGAAAGTTCATATTGGAAAAACAGGTTAAATCCCATCTTCATAAATTCCTAGAAAATCTATTTTAATTCGTTTTTAATCCAAACAAATTGCAATAGGTCCTAATTGGTGTGTTCTTGCTGATTGTGGAGGTTTTTTTTCCAGTTTGTGAGCAATTTGAAGAAGTTTGCTAGCAAGGAGGAACCCCCCTATTGGAAGCTTTTCTTGCATTTGGACACCATTAGGTAAATCACTAAAACTCCTTGTTAGATACTGATTTTATTGCATAATGACCTAGATCTAAGTGTCCCCTAGCTAACCCTAGATTTCTGTAGGATTTCGTGTCCTAAATGGACACGTATCAGCCCATGGGTTTAGGTGTTTGATGAAATGCCCCAAAGGGCATTTCGAATTGTTTTTAGGAAAGTTTCTGAATAGGAAATCATATTTTACTGTTGCTTACATGTTTCTGATCGACTGGGAGTGTTTTGGTGTCGTATCGAGTCGGTTTGGACACATGCACACGCAGGTGCACACACGTGCGCGGGCAGTGTGCGTGTCCTGCTACTCGGGGTGGATTCTTCACTGGACACAGCACAAGGACACGTGAGATTTCAAGGACACGTTGGGGCAGTGTCTGACATGACACTCCCCAAGTGGCACGACCCCTCGTGTCGTGTCGAGGGAACACGAGACACTGCACTGGGTTTGCACTGACTGTTCAGTCGAGTTTTTTGTGTACTGATACGCACTCCTAGACACGACATTGTGACACGTGGACCTGTGTCAGGCTGTGTCAGTCAAAGACCTATACTGGGCGAACTCGTGGGTGTGTGCATGAGATACGAAGTGTCCTGTGTCGGGTGCACGACACGCGTGCACTTGTGCACGAGGCTGCACTAAAAATTCAGTGTCCAGTGCTGTTTTTGGGAATCTGTCGATTTGGACACGTTTGTGTCATTGTGGTGGACACGTGTTAGACCCTGGGACACACTTGCATCATGTAATTGAATTACCAACCTTTAATTTCGTAATTTAGTTTGTTTTCATGTGTCATATTTTTCCCTAAAAACCTGATACTCTATACATTCTGTATTTTTCCAGTTTTCCATTTCGAATTTTGACAGTTAGATTAACCTATTTAATGCTGTTAAATATTGGTTTAAGTCCCTAATGTTATACTCCTACTTATAATCTAACTATGGTTCAATTTTGGGGTTGTTTGGTTGTGTATTGAATTCGAAATGACGTTTTGAATATATGGGACTGAAATTGTAATATAAATGGTTTCCCTTCCTTTCACTCACTGTCTATTCCTATTACACACACAATGATTTGCTATTCTGGACTGCAGATACACAATCTCTCACTGCTCACACACACATAAGAATCTGAGAACATACACAGTTAACTCTCACTCTCTAACACACACTGTTTTCAGTTTCGTATCACTGCTACTCATTCACACACACACAAACACTCTTTTGACACAGACACACACACACATTGCCTCTCACTCTACACATACACACTGTTTTAGGATTCACTCTCACTGTTCACAGTTTCCTGTACACTCTAACACACACCACACTCTCATGAATACACACATGCCTTCCCTCTCTCTATTGCATATGCATAATATATATTATATGTGTATATCTATTTATCTAGTGTATATATATATATAGTTAATATATATATATGTGTGGTGATTCCTAATGTATTGTACTATGACCTATGTATACATGTACTATATATATATGTATATTTTATAGGCCTATTAGGTATGTAAATGCATATTAGTTCTATATAATCATATAGTGATGTATGTATATATATATATATATATATATATATATATATATATATATATATATATATATATATATATATATATAAGATTGATACATGCCTATATATATTAGCTCTCTATAGCATAGGTTGACTTTGTATGTATAATGTATATACACAATTGTATCAAGGATTGTATGTTGATTTCCTATATAGCTTGGTTAGACTTGTATGGACTAGTTAGACCTAGTTAGACTTGTTTAGACCTAGAATGACATGTTTGACCTAATTTAGACTTGTTAGACCTAGTTTGACCATAGTTGACCTAGGGTTGACTTCTTGGTTGACCAGGGTTGACCAAGAGTTGACTTTGGCCTAGATTGACCTAGATTCATTTAGAATGCATTGAGTTGCATCTTGTTATCATTTTAGACTTCTTGTGACTTGTGCCATTCTGATTAGGAGCCAGACACCTCTCCTCGGACAGTACATTTTATCTGGACACTCAGATACCAGGCGAGTACATTCTCTGATCATTTCATATCCTACTTAGAATTATATTCCTGCTTTAGATTACTTTACTTGATGCTGTCACGACATTATCACGAATTAGTACTATATGGATCTCTTCATGCGATGTTATCCCCTTTGGGAGCATCGGGTTCATTGTGTCATGTGCGTTTCACTTTCATCATGTACTCCCGTGCTTTCACCATACATGTACACTCTTGTGAATCATGTACTCTCATGTTCACAAGAGCCCTCATGTATACTATCATGTGCACCCTTCATAGGCTTCATGTGATATCCTGTATAATAACATAACCTGCTTAGATTCTTGTGTATTGATTGGGGAACGGGGGGAGTGCTAATAGTCATGTGAACAAATTCCATAGTAGTGTAGATCATATGAAACTCCTTAGTGTAGATCATGTACTAATATGTCCTGTTGACATGTGCTATCATGTACTCTACATCACTAGCCACTATTGGTTCTCTATATACAGTAGCTATTTACTTACAGTTCTCTTTCTTTTACATCATGTATTTCCTTTCAGTTTTATGTATCTTACTCTACTGCATGTTTATATTTTCTAACCTGCTATGATCTGTTGAGATGTATTATGATCGCTCCTGTCCTGACTGACCTGTTGAAAATATTACAGAGGACGAGGAGGAGGCCTGTGTGGATACCTTCTACGGGGCAGCCCTAGACGACACTTGTGAGCTTGACTCTCAGGAGGACCCAGCTCTAGCTGATGACTTCACCCCTATTGCCTAGACTAGCTTAGTTAGGCCTTATCTTACTTATGTTGTCTTGAGACTAGTTCAGTTTGGCTTTATTTCTGTCTTTGAGATCTGGGTTGTATATATTCTTTCATATTCAGTAGATGAGACTTGTATTCTGGATTTTGCTGAGAGGTTATCTTAGACTATTTTGATCTTCTGTATTTCCTTTGAGTTCTATATCATATCGTGTTTTTTCTTCCTTAGTTGTGAATGAGTTTATTTATTGCTATGTCATCCCCATTCGAGGAGTATAAACTGCTTAGAATTATATTGTTAGATGTTGTGACCTAGGACAACGTTCTACCGTCGATATTGTGGCGTAGGCTGGACGTACCCACGTCTCGTGCCCTTACTCTAGGGTGCGGGTCGTGACACGTTTTTAGTGGTGGCCCATGTAGGTCTAGACCAGAAGTGTAGTAGTATTCGAACCCGAGTATCACTACAGCCTGCTGTAGGATATAGGACATTAGTTTTTAAGGTACTCAATCATATTAGGAAAAACTCTTTTATTGCCATCTAAATCCTTATTGTCAACTGATTCTTTATTTTAATTGTCCGCCTTTGTTATATCATTTTTTTCTCAGAAATTGATACTCTTGTTGGTCTGTCTTCAGGATGGTGGAGACGCGGTCACAGCGTACCATTCATGGGGATGCTGTAGAGGGGTCTGCTACCTCTCAGCCAGTTCAGTAGAGACAGGAGACTGCAGCTCCTGCCACCTCTGTTCGTATTGAGGCTCCAGCAGTAGCAGCAGGGGGTATGCCTCCACCGGTTCGGAGGTAGGACCCAGTCATCTCAGAGGTGCCTTTCCAGCAGCCGCCGCCTATAGGATACGTGGATACGGTACATATGTTTTCATATTTCCAGCAGTTCATGGACCGGCAGCAGGCCCGACAGGACAGGGGCATGGAGTTGCCCTTACGACAGTTGCAGCTCGACCAGTGGTTCAGCAGCCGAGGACACTGGGGATAGAGCAGTTCCAGAAGATGAGCCCCAGAGACTTCCTGGGGACAGAAGGGATTCTATATGCTGATGAGTGGATCGAGCATATAGAGGAGATCTTCCCCCTGGCCCGGATACCGGCAGATCTCTAGATAGAGGCAGCAGCTAGCCGGGTGCGAGATCTTGCTCGCACCTGGTATCAGTCAGACCCCAGGGTGGGGGTAGCTGGGCAGACCTGGGAGGAGTTCAAGGGCTTCTTCAAGAAGAAGTTCTTTCCAGATTCAGCGCTCCGAGGCTTGGAGTCGCAGTTTGAGAGCTTAGTTCAGGGGAGCCTGTCCGTAGAGGAGTACGCTGGGGAGTTCGGCCGCCTCGGCAGATTCGTAGAGGGCTTGAGCGAGACGACGAAGGCCCAAAGGTTCCGGAAGGGTCTGGTCAAGAAAGTCAAGTCTTTGACCAAGGGCAACAGGGATGCCACTTTTGAGGAGTTTCTGACGGAAGCCTTATTAGCTGAGGATGATCTTGAGCTTAGGCTCAAGAGGGGACGAGACCCAGTTGGGGGCAGCAGCAGCGGAGGCCAGGCCAAGAGGCCTCACTTTCAGCACCAGCAGCCGAGGTAGTACCAGCCGTAGCCGATCCAGCAGAGGCCAGTTCACCAGCAGCAGATTCAGCATGAGGCACCCGGACAGCAGACAGTCAGTTGCATATTCTGCAAGAAGCCAGGGCATGGATGGCATGAGTGCAGGAAGAGGCTCAGGAAGTGTCTTATTTGCGGAGGGACAGATCACCAGCTGAGGGATTGTGCCAGGTCTGGGGGACGAGTAGTTCAGGGAGCAGTAGTCAGAGCTCCAACAGGCCAGCAGAGGGGACCAGCCCTGCCGATGCAGCAGAAGAGATTTGTTCAGCATCAGCAGCAGACCAGGGGAGGCCAGCAGGGGCGAGCTTTCGCCATGGCGGCTGAGGATGCAGAGGCGATAGGAGAGCTGATCACAGGTTCGGTTCTTCTCGACTCCAGTCCAGCTTTTGTATTATTCGATTCCGGTGCTTGCATAGCTTCATATCAGTTTCTTTTGCGATTAGATACGGTATCGTAGCTGAATTGTTGCCTAGGACTTACAAGATCACGACCGAGGTGGCATTATCCTCGTGAGTGATGTTTGTAAGGGTTGAAGTATTGTCTTGGGAGGCCGTGAGTTGGAGGTGAGTTTGCTCGTAATGCCATTGCCGAACTACGATATAGTACTCGATATAGATTGGTTGAGCAGGCACCACGCCAGCATTGATTACAGAGGGGGTAGAGTTCTCTTCAGAGTATCGGGGGAGCCAGAGTTGGAGTACTCCAGACGTCAGGCGGAGCAGAGCAGCAGAGTTTTTTGCGGAGTCTCGGTTGAGGAACAGACGATTCCACACCCCTTGATAGCAGAGTATATGGATGTTTTTCCAGAGGAGTTGCCTGGATTGCCACCAGACAGAGATATTGAGTTCTCGATAGACTTGGTTCCAGGAGCGGAACCCATCTCTCAGCATGTCTATCGAGTGAACAATAGTGAGTTGGTGGAGCTGAAGAAGCAGGTGGATGAGCTGCAGGACAAGGGATTCATCCGTTCGAGTTCGTCACCATGGGGTGCACCAGTGTTACTTGTTCCGAAGAAGGATGGGTCAGTACAGATGTATATTGACTATAGGACACTCAACAACATCACGATCAAGAACAGATACCTACTGTCGCGGATCGATGATCTTTTTGACCAGTTGAGCGAAGCTCGGATATTTTCCAAGATTGATCTGAGGTCAGGATATCACCAGGTGAAGGTGAAGAAGGAGGATATTCCCAAGACCGCTTTCAGGACGCGGTACGGGCAGTTTGAGTTTTTGGTTATGCCGTTTGGGCTAACCAATGTACCAGCAGTGTTTATGAACCTAATGAACAAGGTGTTCCACCAGTACCTGGATCAGTTTGTGGTGGTGTTCATTGACGACATCTTGGTTTATTCCAAGACAGAGGAGGAGCACGAGGAGCATTTGAGGATAGTGCTGGAGACTCTCAGAAAGGAGCAGCTTTATGGGAAGCTCTCCAAGTGTAAGTTCTTCTTGGACCGGGTTGACTTTTTGGGGCATGTGGTGACTGGAGATGGTATCTCAGTTGACCCCAAAAAGATCGTAGCAGTTGAGGCATGGGCAGCACCGACTACAGTGGCAGAGATCAGGAGTTTTCTGGGGCTGGCAGGATATTATAGGAGATTTGTGCAGGATTTCTCCCGGGTTGCAGAGCCGTTGAATCGGTTGACCCGGAAGGATGCTGAGTTTGTTTGGTCAGAGGAGTGTCAGGCAGCTTTTGATGAGTTAAAGAAGCGGCTTACGACAGCTTCAATTCTGACATTGCCTTCAGGATCAGGTGGATTCACTATTTATAGTGACGCTTCAGGGAAGGGGCTGGGTTGTGTCTTGCAGCAGCATAGAAAGGTGATTGCCTATGCTTCCAGGCAATTACGTCCCCATGAGAAGAACTACCCTACCCACGACCTGGAGCTTGCAACAGTAATATTTGCCCTGAAGTTGTGGAAGCATTATCTGTATTAAGAGAGGGTGGAGATTTTTACAGATCACAAGAGCTTAAAGTATGTGTTCACTAGAAGGAGGTGAACATGAGGCAGCGCAGATGGCTAGAGTTGATGAAGGACTTCGACATATCACTTTAGTATCACCCAGGGAAGGCCAACGTGGTTGCCGATGCCTTGAGTAGGTATCCGACAGCCATGTGTTTGACCATGGACCGTCACTTGCTTGCTGATTTGGAGAGCCTGGAGATTGAGGTGATCATGCCCGGAGTGCAGATGCAGATGTGGGACATGCAGATTCAGTCAGACTTGGTGGAGAGGATCAAGTCGACACAGTTTGAGGACGTTGCTCTGCGGTGTCTCCGAGAGCAGGTCCGAGCAGGATTGGTGGAGGGCGAGTTTTCTCTTACAGAGGATGGTGCCTTGAGGCACGGTTCCAGGTTATGTGTGCCCAACGGAGAGCTCAGAGAGCAGGTTTTGCAGGAGGCCCACAGATCTCAGTACTCTATACAGCCTGGTGCCAACAAGATGTACCGAGATCTGAAAGAGCATGTTTGGTGGTACGGGATGAAGCGGAAGGTAGCTCGCTTCGTAGCTAGGTGCTTGGTCTGTCAGCAGGTCAAGGCAGAGAGGCAGAGGCCCGGTGGATTGTTACAGCCGCTGTCCATTCTCGAGTGGAAATGGGAGCATATCACTATAGATTTCGTATCTGGATTGCCGGGTACACCAGGAGGGAAAGACGCGATTTGGTTCATCATTGACAGGTTGACCAAATCGGCCCACTTCTTGCCATTCAAGGTGGGTACGTCTACAGAGAGGCTTGCAGAGATGTATATGCGGCAGATAGTCAGGATTCACAAAGTTTCGGTCAGCATCGTCTCAGATCGGGATAGTCGCTTTATTTTCTATTTTTAGAGGAGTCTGTAGATTAGCTTAGGCACTCAGCTCAAGTTTAGTACTGCATACCACCCCCAGACGGACGGACAGTCAGAGAGGACTATTCAGACGCTTGAGGATATGCTGCGGACGTGCGTCCTGGACTTTGGAGGTTCCTGGAAGGATCATCTATATTTGGTGGAGTTTGCTTACAACAACAGTTTCCAGGTCAGCATTGAGATGACACCTTTTGAGGCTCTGTACGGGCGTATGTGTCGTACACCCTTATCTTGGGATGATGTTGGTGAGCGAGCTTTACTGGGGCCAGAGATGGTTGTTGACGCAGCCGAGAAGGTAAAGCTCATCAGGGACAGACTTTGTGTGGCGCATGACAGACATCGGCACTGGGCCGATAGCCACCGGAGGCCCTTGGAGTTTAAGGTACAGATTAGAGTAGGATTAGATTTAGGTTTGATTATTGTGTTTTATTAATCATGTTTGTTTATCATAATTAATTGAGACCTTGCTTGTGATTAGGTTGGAGACCAGGTTTTCTTGAGGATATCTCCGACTCGTGGTACGATACGTTTTGGTAGAGGCAGGAAGCTTAGCCCGCGCTTCATCGGCCCTTTCGTTATCAGCGGGAGAGTCGGTGACGTGGCATACAGGCTAGACTTGCCACCTGCACTAGTAGAGGTCCGCAACATATTCCATGTATCAAAGTTGAGACGGTACATGGCTGACCCTAGCCATGTGCTCGATCATTCGGAGATTGAGGTTGGGCCTTCTCTCAGCTATCCAGAGCAGCCAGTGGAGATACTGGATCGACGGGAGTAGGTTCTGAGGAGCCAGGTGATACCTTTGGTACGCGTCGTATGGAGGCATCATTCTCCAGGAGAGTCTACCTGGGAGCGGGAGGATGAGATGCGCGAGCGTTACCCATATCTTTTTGGACCGTGAGGTATACTTTCTATCGTTCTCATCAGTTGCATTTCGCCTTTCAATTTCGAGGACAAAATTCTTTTAAGGAGGATAGATTTGTCACTACCATATTTCTAGTTTGAGGGTATTTTTGTCATTTTTGAGGTTATTTGAATTTATTATAATTTATTTGAATTTATTGGAATTTTTAGGATTTATTTTGGAATTATTTGAATGATGGTTGACTAGGTTGACTTTGACTAGCATTGACTTGGTAGGCTAACCTAGAAGCTAACCCTAGTTGTGTTTGGACTTGGTTAGGTCATGCAACCCTAGTTAGACTAGAGTTAACCTATGGTTTAGTCATTAAACTCAAGATTAGAATAGAAGGTTTTTAGTCACAAGTCATGACTTGTGGTTTTAAACCATAGATTTTAACTAAGCCCAACCCATTAGCCAAACCCTAACCCTAATCCATAGTGGCCGGCCACACCTACATTGGGATTCCCACCTTATAAATACTCTCTTCCATTAGGTTAAGCCTCTTTAGGAAAGTTCACATTGGAAAAAGAGGTAAATCCCATCTTCATAAATTCCTAGAAAATCTATTTTAATTTCTTTTTAATCCAAACAAATTGCAATATGTTCTAATTGGTGAGTTCTTGCTGATTGTGGATATTATTCTCAGTTTGTGAGCAATTTGAAGAAGTTTGCTAGCAAGGAGGAACCCCCATATTGGAAGCTTTTCTTGCATTTGGACACCATTAGGTAAATCACTAAAACTCCTTGTTAGATGCTGATTTTATTGCATAATGACCTAACTCTAAGTGTGCCCTAGCTAACCCTAGATTTTTGTAGGATTTCGTATCCTTTTCGTGTCCTAAATGGACACATATCAGCCCATGGGTTTAGGTGTTTGATGAAATGTCCTAAAGGGCATTTCAACTTGTTTTTAGGAAAGTTTCCGAATAGAAAATCGTATTTTACTGTTGCTTACATGTTTCTGATCGACTGGGAGTGTTTTGGTGTCGTATCGAGTCGGTTTGGACACGTGCACGCGCTGGTGCACACACGCGTGCGGGCATTGTGCGTGTCCTGCTACTCGGGGTGGATTCCTCACTGGACACAGCACGAGGACACGTGAGATTTTGAGGACACGTTGGGGCAATGTCTGACACGACACTCCCCAAGTGGCACGACCCCTCGTGTCGTGTCGAGGGAACACGAGACACTGCACTGGGTTTGCATTGACTGTTCAGTCGAGTTTTTTGTGCACTGATACGCACTCCTAGAGACGACACCGTGACACGTGGACCCGTGTCAGGCTGTGTCAGTCAAAGACCTATACTGGTCGAACTCGTGGGTGTGTGCACGAGACACGAAGTGTCCTGTGTCGGGTGCACGACACGCGTACACTTGTGCACGAGGCTGCACTGGAAATTTAGTGTCCAGTACTGTTTTTGGGATTCTGTCGATTTAGACACATTTGTGTCATTGTGGTGGACACGTGTTGGACCCTGGGACACACTTGTATCATGTAATTGAATTACCAACCTTTAATTTCATAATTTAGTTTGTTTTCATGTGTCATTTTGCATTTTTCCCTAAAAACCTGATACTCTATACATTCTGTATTTTTCCAGTTTTCCATTTCGAATTTTGACAGTTAGATTAACCTATTTAATGTTGTTAAATATTGGTTTATGTCACGCCCCAGAACCAGAATACTAGAGAGCGGGGGCAGACATAGCCAGCTACGTATATGAAATGGATTCCATCTCGCTATACGGTCACGGCTGTCTAGATACATGAGGGTTTACTACAAGCCAACAGTCTCCTATGGTCATGAACAAGCCTAGTGTCTCAATCACAAGCAAGTAAGTAAGTCACAAGATGTATGATCATTAAATATACAATAATAAGGCGTCCCAAATATTACATATTCAGCTGATCATAAAGCTAGTCGTTACAAAATGTTAGGACTACCAAGAGTTTTAGTCATAGATGATCAACCCTAGGATCTGTCAATCATGTTACAGCCCGTAGGCAGACAGTAAGTAAGTGCAATCGAGCTAAACAGGTGCTCGTCGGCTAAACGCCTCAAAAAAATATGTTTACAATAGAGTGGAAGAGCCAAAAATAACCCACTCGTTGCCCTGGTTACGCCTGGTGTTCACCATCGGGCTGGAAAAGCGGTAGAACCTCTGGAGCTGCTCCAAAATCTGGCCATACAAAACCAGCTGGGTCAGATCCCAGAAAGAGCAAGTACCACAAAGGAAGCTTCACTTAGGAACTAAAACCAGCAATCAACACCATAAAAATAGATTAATATAAAGACAGGAATTTAAGAAAAGCATAACAGGTGATATACGATGAGATAACCATGGAACTATTCAGATAACTAGGTTACAACCCGTAAACCAAACAAGGACCGGGGTTGTAACCCTTCGTCTGAACAGAACTTAGAATTTTTACCATTTATCGGTAAAATAAATACAGGCATTCAGGTCATGCAGTAATCTGGAACAAGATCAGGGCAAGACTAGACAGGTTAGACTCCATTCACTCATTTCACGGCCAAACAAGAACTACGGCTTGATACTTTAACTAACTAGGATTATCACAAGCCTAGTTACTAGCAAGATGCAGTGAGAATCTTCCACAGCCACAAGCCCTGCAGACCATCCAGGTTATCCGGTGTCACGACCCGCTCCCGAATAATCGGACACGAGTCGGACACGCCCAGCCTTCGTCGTTAGACACGACGAAGTAAGCTGTACCAAGCTAGGGAAAACTAACCAGATAATCATAAAAATATAGAATCACAGCATCTAAAAACGTATCCCAGAATGATCACCATAATCCACAAATCTAGATATCATAATGTACGAGTCATCAAGAATGAAATGTACATGAATTCTAAAGACAATATCTAAGAGTAAGCTAACAGTCTAAACCTGAAACCTCAAGCTAAGCCTCATCCTGCTCAGCTAAACCTGGGCTCTGGCCCATAGAGTAGAACAACGTCCTGCAAATATACCTGCAACATATCCTATTCAGGAGCGGAGCAAAGTACAGTTCTAGGTAATGAACAATAACATCATGATATGGAAAATAAATGCTGAAAGAACAAGAAGAACATGATATGTAAAGAACAGGAAGATCATGAACTACTGCTATAAAGATACATGAAAGATCATGACTATGTAAAGATGCAGGAAAGATCACGACTAAAATCAAGATACAAGTAAGATCATGAAAGAACAAGTAAGATCCTGAACATGTGTGTTATAAATTTGAAATACTTCTATGATATGTGACCGGCTATGGGTAAGATCATGAAAGAGCATGAAAAGATCCTGAAAGATCATGTAGGTACGGCTTAGGACCCGCGTGCACTGTGCGAGGCCTAAGCTAAAGATCATGAATAAGTATCCGGGTTTGGTCACATATCTAGAGTATTTCTCCACCCCAAGATTCAAGTAAGAACATGAAAGAACAAGCCAGAAAAGATCATGAACGTGTCGCAGTGTGTCAGCAATAAAGAACAAGGAAATGCACTGATCAAAACCATAGAATGTACTTGCCTTGCTCCAGGAAAGTACAGGTAGGCAATATAGCTAGATGTCCTCCTGTATGCAATGATGATGATGCACAAGTTGGTTAATTCTATATGTAGCTTAAATTGGTAACTTGTAATAAAAACATGCCTAGCTACAATTGTCAAATTAGTCTAAGCCTAATAATAACTACTCCAATTTAACCTTTTTCAATTATACCTTATAACAAACAGTTAAAACTAACACTAGGGTAATAAAGATAACTAACTTGTTGAAAAAGAAACTACAAGCCAAACCAAGCTACTCACACAGCTACACCATAACTTATTAACCTTTAGCTAACCCAACTCAACAAATAGGAAAAAATATACACAGCCTTAAAACACATCCACAGCTCTATGAACTTGTTATTCAACAACTTCCATCAATAGCTAACTATTACAACCCTATATGAATAGACATTATAGACATCCCTGCAATCTATAACCCAGCTAAAAAGGAGAGAATGGAACAGATGACCCAAATACTACACAATTCAAAAATTGCATTAAAGAGGTGACACTCAAAGCACAGTTGCATCAATCCTTTGCTTAAATGAAATGAACTCATGATACTGTATTCATATCCAGATGATCCCCAAGCTAAATACAACTCCAATCTCCAGCCATACCCAGATAAGAGAAAGAACAGAGAACACACAAAATTATAGAGAACTCCGGCCAAATACACATTTGAATCTAGCAGCTACTATGCAACTCAGAATATAAGAAAATGTATAGAAGGAACATCACTGGCTTCAACTGGACCCAACCATAGAAACCAAATAAAATTTAGGAAAATAACAGATCAATTTACAACAAAATTTCAGAAGAAAATAATATACAAAAGCTAAATCCTTAATAAAACAATTTCCTTATCATAACCGAACCAGTTCAGACTCCTCCCGATCCTGCATCGCTGACTCTATCCCGGACACGCCATACTTGACACGGTCGACATCCTGGTCTGACACGAACAGAAAAGAACACACACACACTGGTCCGAAACACAAATCGTATTGACACGAACACAACCTACAACCTGAACACAACTTATACATATTAAAACCTATCACCAAAGTACTCTGTAAATAAATAAAAGATAGGGAATTACTTGGAGATGAATCTAGTTGATCGAGGACACTCTTCCAAGGGTCGGATACAAATGGATCTGTGCAATTGATGGTAGTAACAAATTCCAGACAACTCGATCAGAAACAACCATACTCTTCCTGCAATTTAGTTATTCACAGAGAAGGACAACCATTCAAACGATTGATCGAAGAACAGATTGCTAGCCTCAAGCTCAACTGCGGGATGTCGAGACTCACCGGTGATTTGGTTCAATCGGTCGAGGATGTCGATGGAAGATCGAGAATGATCGTTATCACCGCCGCTCGTCATCGTCGGAGGAAGCTCGCGGTCGAGCTCAACTGCGGGATGTCGAGACTCACCGGTGATTTGGTTCTCATGCGGCTGGGTCCAGTAAAGTCCCATGCGGCTAGCGGGAAGAGAGGGCGCATGAGACTAAGTCAGATCATTCATGCGGCTGGAAGAAGCGGGGTCCCATACGGCCAGCGGGAAGGGCGCATGCGGCTAAGGGTAGCATTTCATGGGGCTCAAGAAGTGCAGATTATATGCGGCTGGGGATTGAGCGAGTTATGCGGCTAGATGAGTTCGGCCCTCATGCGGCTCAAGTACTTCCAGCCATGCGGCTGAATAGGACACTTGTCGTATGAAATATTCATGCGGTCAAGTCAGCACAGTTCGTCTTCTCCAAAATCTCAGAGAAGAAGAACACCATGAGAGCCAAGTTCTCAAGCTCCATAACTCCATCATCCGGAGCCCAAATCTGAACTTCCATAGGTCAAAATGGGGTAGAACAAGATTCTCTACAACATAGAACCATCAAAACTCAGAAATAACAAGATTAAGTAGATCAAAACCCAAGATTTCCGAAAATAAAGTAAGCTTAGATCTACAAGAATCTAGCCATGGAAAGTGGAAATGCCAAGTACTAAAGTAAGTTAAAATGATGTAAGAAAAAGAATGAAGCAATAAAATTGGAGATCCTCCATGAAGCAAGTTGCACTTGCCTAGACCTCTCTCCCTCTCTCTGGTAGGTGAAAAAGTAAATGGAAGAAGAAGAAGAAGAAGAGGTTAATGAAGAGAGAGAAAGAAGAATGGGTTAATAAATGGTAGTGGTGGTGGTAGGTAGGGGGTTCACCCTTTGGTCCATGATGAACCAAAGTAATCCCAAACCGAACCAAGCCAACCCGAGCCAAGAATAAACCCTGCCATAAAGAAAACTAAGTAAGGAATCATGCAATACAGATAAAATACGTACACGTATTCCAAAAATACGTAATAGGAACCACAGGCATTACAACTCTACCCACCTTAAAAGAATTCCGTCCTCGGAATTTAATTAAGAGGCTAGAGAGACGAGGACAAGCTATATTAATCACAAGCAAGCTATAACTAGGTAGGCAATCACCCATTCAAGCAAGGAATCGAAGGCATGAGGCATAAGGAAGATATTATACCTCACGAGTCAAACAAGTCGGGATATCGCGATCGGATGTCATCCTTACGCTCCCACGTTGACTCACCCAAAGAGTGATGACCCCAAGCAACTCCGACTAACTTGATAGTCTTGTTCTTTAGTGTCTTCTCTCTCTGGTCCAATATAGACACGGGCCTCTCCTCATACGAAAGGTTGGTACCAACAACCAATTTTGAATGATCTAGGATGTGGCTCGGGTCCGGGATATACCGTCGTAATTGGGATACATGGAACACGTCATGCACCTCGCTTAGCGACGGTGGAAGAGCGAGACGATAGGACACATCTCCTACTCGCTCCAGAATGTCAAATGGCCCTATATACCTAGGACTAAGCTTTCTCCGTACGCCGAAACGAATGACACCACGGTTAGGCAAAATCCTCAGGAATACATGGTCACCGACAGAAAACTCGAGAGGGCGCCGATGAGAATCGGCCCAATGGCGCTGACGATCTTGGGCAACTCGAAGATGATCCCTGACTCTCCTGACCACTTAACTGTCTGGGCAATCATTTTTAGACCGTGCATCTGCCTCTCTCCGACATCATCCCAGGCTAACGGGGATCGACACTTTCTACCATACAGTGCTTCGAACGGTGCCATCTGGATACTGGCTTGAAAGCTGTTGTTGTACGAGAACTCCACCAGGTACAGGTAATCTTTCCACGAACCACCGAAGTCAAGTGTACAGGACCGCAACATATCTTCAAGAGTCTGGATTGTACGCTCCGACTGACCATCTGTCTGCTAATGATATGCTGAACTGAACCGGAGATGAGTTCCCAAACTCTCCTGCAGGCTACGCCAAAAGTGCGACGTGAATCTTGAATCTCGGTCCGAGGTGATACTGACTGGCACTCCGTACAACCTGACAATCTGTCTGAGGTACATCTCTGCTAACTGAGCCGTCGCCTGACCAACTCTGAACGGGAGGAAGTGAGCTACCTTCGTGAGCCGATCAACTATAATCCAAATAGCATCTCGACCAGCTGGGGATCTAGGCAATCCGATCACAAAACCCATGGTCATATGTTCTCACTTCTATTCTGAAATCGGCAAGGGCTGAAGAAGTCCAACCGGCCTCTGATGTTCAGCCTTAACTTGTTGGCAAACCAAACACCGAAAGACAAACCGATCTATCTCCCGCTTCATGCCATTCCACCAAAAGTGCTGCCGGATATCACGGTACATCTTCGTACCGCCCGGATGAATGGAATACTGCGAACTGTGAGCCTCTGCCATGATCTCTTGTTTGATATCTCCACTGGGTACACAAAGATGCTTACCATGCCTAAGTGTACCATCCTCATGAATGCATAACTCTGGTCTTCGTCCTGCCTCATACTCTGCTCTGAGTCGCAGAAGCTTGGAATCTGTTGACTGCGCCATCCGGATCCTCTCGACTATAGTAGACTAAATTTGTATGCTGGCCATCAATGCCACACTGGAATCAATACCCATTTTCTGAAGATCTGCTAACAGTTCTGGTTGTGCTGCTAGGAAATAAGCTCCGGCTCTTCTGCTCAATGCATCTGCAACGACGTTGGCCTTCCCAGGATGATACTGTAGGGTGACATCATAATCTACAAGAAGCTCCAGCCACCTCCTCTGACGTATGTTAAGATCCTTCTGGGTAAAAACATACTTCAGGCTCTTGTGGTCGGTAAAAATCTCCATCCTATCTTCGTACAAGTAGTGCCTCCACAACTTAAGTGCAAACACTACTGCTGCCAGCTCCAAGTCATGGGTTGGGTAATTCCTCTCATGATCACGAAGTTGTCATAAAGCATAAGCTATTACCTTCCCATGCTGCATCAGAACACATCCTAAGCCTCTGCCTGAAGCATCACAATATACCGAGAATCCTTCGGTTCTATTTGGAAGTGCGAGAATGGGAGCCGTCATCAAGCCTTGCTTCAACTGTCCAAAAGAACTCTGACACTCTGCTGTCCAAGCAAACTGCACCTCCTTGCGGGTCAATTGGGTTAATGGCGCTGAAATTTGAGCAAAATCTGAAACAAACCGCCGGTAGTAGCCAGCCAATCCAAGAAAACTGTGAACCTCTGCAACTGTGCTGGGCACTGGCCATGACTCAATAGCCACAATCTTTTGGAGATCCACTTCTACTCCTCTTCTGGTGATGATGTGACCTAAGTACGAAATACGATCGAGTCAGAACTCGCATTTACTGAACTTGGCATACAACTGGTGCTCCCTGAGAATCTGAAGAACCACACGGAAATGCTGCTCATGCTCCGCCTCGCTCCTACTATAGACCAGGATGTCATCCAAGAACACAATCACAAACTGATCCAAATAGGGCATAAAAATACGATTCATGAGATCCATGAATACAGCCGGCGCATTGGTCGCTCCAAAGGGCATAACAAGGAACTCTCAATGCCCATACCTCGATCTGAAAGCTGTCTTCGGAATGTCCTGCTCTCTGACCCTGATCTGATGATATTCTGAGCGCAAGTCGATCTTCGAGAATACTGCTGCCCCTTTGAGTTGATCAAACAAGTCATCTATCCTCGGGAAAGGGTATCTGTTCTTGATTGTCACTGAGTTCAAGGTACGATAATCAACACATAACCTGGACGTACCATCCTTCTTTTTCACAAGAAGCATCGGGGCTCCCCAAGGCGATCCACTAGCACGAATGAATCCCTTGGTTCGAAGTTCTTCAATCATCTTGTACAATATCTCCAACTCTGACGGCGCCATCCTGTAGACTCTCTCTGACATTGGAGCTGTTCCGGGAATCAAGTCTATGGTGAACTCGATCTTCCGCTCTGGCGGCATACCTGGAAGCTCCTCTGAGAAAACATCTGGAAACTCTTCGACTACCCGGGGCAACTACACTGCTACTACTGCCATCCGCAATACTGGAGGAGAAGGCTCAACTGCGCCTCGGAAAAAGGAAAACTCTGGCTCGCCTGGAATGCTAAAAACAACCCTACCAACATGGCAGTCTATTCTAGCATACTGATTTCTCAACCAATCCATCCCTAAGACCACATCATAATCGGCCATCGGGAACTCTATCAATCTGATGGGAAATTCCTTACCGCTAACCATGATCCGACACGAGGAAAACACCCTATCGACTCCCATAAGTCCGTTACCAGTAAGTATATTGAGCCTTACTGATAATGACTCGGGCTCCAATCCTACCCGTGTCGTGAATCGTGCAGACATAAAAGAATGCGATGCACCAGAATCAAATAAAGCTGAAGCTGGAAAGGAGTTGACGAGAATAGTACCTGCCACTACCTCTCCTGGTGCCAATCCTTCCTCTGCGGTCATCACCATAGCCTGACCATGCCCTCGGGGTGTTGGTCCCCTCTGCTGAAATCCTTGCTGCCTATTCTGACTCAAGGCTTGGGCCTGAGTATGCTGCTGGGGGTTCTGCTGCTGGAATACCTGGGACTGAGGCGGCAAGAGCCTCGGCAATGGATACTGCTGCTGCTGGACCGGAGCTGGCCCTCTCACCGAAGAGCTAGAAAGGTTGGACGATGATGAACCATCCTTATTCGGACAGGATCCAACCCTATGGTCTGCTGCTCCACAAGCCAGACACAATCCCTGTGCCCTGCGGCACTCTGCCACTACATGGCCTGGCTTCCCACAATGAGAACATCCCACTACGGAAGACTGCTTTTGCTTCTGCTGCTGCAGGTACGTCGGGGCTGAATGCTGAACTGACGTCACTGAGGCCGCCCGCCTCGGAGCTCCAATTGTCAAAGCCCTGGCTGCCGGGGCTGGGGCTGAAGACTGATTCATCTGGCCGTGGGATCTTTTTCGACCTCCGGCCCTATCCACAATCCTCTGGAAGGTATACTCATGCCTCCTAGCTGCTCTCAAGACTGCATCAAAAGTCTGATGCTCAAACTGCTCAACTGCCAACAAAATCTCCAGGTGAAGCCCCTGCTAAAATTGCTAGGCTCTATCATACTCGGTTGCCACCAAGGTGGGAGCAAACTGACTGAGTCTCAAAAACTCGGCCGCATATCCATCGACCGTCCTGTCCTTCTGCTTCAGATTGGTGAACTGGGTCTGTAGATCATACCGAGCTACAGTATCAAAATACTTGGTCTGGAATCTTTCTCTGAATACCGCCCAAGCAATGGGTGCTGCTAACCCAACAGCCTGAGCCGCCCACCAGCTGCGGGCAAGATCTAATAACTGCAGGCGCACCACGGCTACCTTCTCGTTCTCTAGGGTCCTGGCTGCTTCTAGAATCACCTCTGTGTCCTGAAGCCAAGCATCTGCGGCGATCGCATCTTCGCTACTATAAAAGAAGGGAGGGTTCAAGCGCTTGAAGCTGTTGGCCGTGCTGTTACCCTGATGACCTCCTCTGGTCAGAGCATCCGTCACTGTCTGGTGCAAGGCATCTCCACGACGATCTTGGGAAGCTATTAAGGTCCTGACAAGTCCTACCAAAGTGCCATCATCAGGCTCGGCAGGCTGAACTCGCTGGACTGGTGGCTCTCCGTCAGAAGGCACGACTCTGGAGGCTACTCTCGAATGCTGGGCTTGATCTCTGGGTTGCTGCTGATCCGCAGGAAATGCTCCGTCTCACTGACCGGCAGGTCCAGGAACAATGCCGCTGAAGAAGACGACATGGAGAACAATAAGGAAGGACCAGGACAGATCAATGATACAAGCATATGATCAGGACAAGAATCCAGGAATTCAGAAGATACGAGCAGAGATCAAGGGCGAATACTGATTTAGACATCTATTCGGTAAACCCTCACATATCTTGATTCGCAAAACCTGCATGGGCCACCACTTAAACCATATCACGCCCCAGAACCAGAATACTGGAGAGCGGGGGCAGACATAGCCAGCTACGTATATGAAATGGATTCCATCTCGCTATACGGTCACGGCTGTCTAGATACATGAGGGTTTACTACAAGCCAACAGTCTTCTATGGTCATAAACAAGCCTAGTGTCTCAATCACAAGCAAGTAAGTAAGTCATAAGATGTATGATCATTAAATATACAATAATAAGGCGTCCCAAAAATTATATATTCAGCTGATCATGAAGCTAGTCGTTACAAAATGTTAGGACTAGCAAGAGTTTTAGTCATACATGATCAACTTTAGGATCTGTCAATCATGTTACAGCCCGTAGGCAGACAGTAAGTAAGTGCAATCGAGCTAAACAGGTGCTCGTCGGCTAAACGTCTCAAAAAAATATGTTTACAATAGAGTGGGAGAGCCAAAAATAATTCACTCGTTGCCCTGGTTACGCCTGGTGTTCACCATCGGGCTGGAAAAGCGGTAGAACCTCTGGAGCTGCTCCAAAATCTGGCCATACCAAACCAGCTGGGTCAGATCCCAGAAAAAGCAAGTGCCACAAAGGAAGCTTCACTTAGGAACTAAAACCAGCAATCAGCACCATAGAAATAGATTAATATAAAGACAGGAATTTAAGAAAAGCATAACAGGTGATATACGATGAGATAACCATGGAACTATTCAGATAACCAGGTTACTACCCGTAAACCAAACAAGGATCGGGGTTGTAACCCTTCATCTGAACAGAACTTGAAATTCTCACCATTTATCGGTAAAATAAATACAAGCATTCAGGTCATACAGTAATCTGGAACAAGATCAGGGCAAGACTAGACAAGTTAGACTCTATTCACTCATTTTACGGCCAAACATGAACTACGGCTTGATACTTTAACTAACTAGGGTTATCACAAGTCTAGTTACTAGCAAGATGCAGTAAGAATCTTCCACAGCCACAAGCCCTGCAGACCATCCAGGTTACCCAGGTTGAAAGATTTAGAGTTGAATCCAGGTAGGTACATCGTCAAGGAAACGAATGTACCCTTAGGTAGCTTGAAGGGTGCAACACATGACAGTGTGCTGGAAATGTGCCCTAGTCGACGGCAGGTTACAGATCCCAAGACGTGCCCAGGTAACGGGATTGCCTGTAGCTGGGAGATCTCTTTATGACTAGTATATTAATCTAGTTATTAGCCTTAGAGCATTTCAATGGGTACTCTTGACCGTGGTACTCAGGTTATCATGTCGAGTGTACTTATCAGGAGTGTGCCACGACGGGCCACTATCATGTCATGTCATGCTAGTTCCTTGTCACACCATGTCATGTACAATTGCCATTCAATCGTGTCAATCAAATCGAGATTTATCAAGTTCAGGACAAAAGGGCTATAAGATAGTCATGCGGTTCGGGAATATGCGGCCAGGAATAATTTTATGCGGCTCGGAAGAGAACAGCCCATGCGGCTCAATAGGGTCAGGCGCATACGGCCAAGGAGAGAATCCATGCGGCAGCAGCTCATGCGGCTGAGAGTCCAAAGCTCATGCGGCTAAGGAGAAGGAGGCATATGCGGCTAGCGGGAAGAGTGGGGTATTATGCGGCTGCAGGGGGAAGGGTTCCTGCGGCTGAGAGCAAGTGCTTGCATGCGGCTCAGGAAGAAGTTCTCATGCGGCTGGGTCCAGTAAAGTCCCATGCGGCCAGCGGGAAGAGAGGGCGCATGAGACTAAGTCAGATCATTCATGCGTCTGGAAGAAGCGGGGTCCCATGCGGCCAGCGGGAAGGGCGCATGCGGCTCAGGGTAGCGTTTCTTGGGGCTCAAGAAGTGCAGAGTATATGCGGCTGGGGATTAAGCGAGTTATGCGGCTAGATGTGTTCGGCCCTCATGCGGCTCAAGTACTTCCAGCCATGCGGCTGAATAGGACACTTGCCGCATAAAATATTCATGCGGTCAAGTCAGCACAGTTCATCTTCTCCAAAATCTCAGAGAAGAAGAACACCATGAGAGCCAAGTTCTCAAGCTCCATAACTCCATTATCCGGAGCCCAAATTCGAACTTCCATAGGTCAAAATGGGGCAGAACAAGATTCTTTACAATATAGAACCATCAAAACTTAAAAATAACAAGATTAAGTAGATCAAAACCCAAGATTTCCGAAAATAAAGTAAGCTTAGATCTACAAGAATCTAGCCATGTAAAGTGGAAATGCCAAGTACTAAAGTAAGTTAAAATGTTGTAAGGAAGAGAATGAAGCAATAAAATTGGAGATCCTCCATGAAGTAAGTTGCACTTGCCTAGACCTTTCTCTCTCTCTGGTAGATGAAGAAGTAAATAGAAGAAGAAGAGGTTAATGAAGAGAGAGAAAGAAGAATGGGTTAATAAATGGTTGCGGTGGTAGTAGGTAGGGGGTTCACCCTTTGGTCCATGATGAACCAAAGCAATCCCAAACCGAACCAAGCCAACCCGAGCCAGGAATAAACCCAGCCATGAAGAAAACTATGCAAGGAATCATGCAATACAGATAAAATATGTACACGTATTCCAAAAATACGTAATACGAACCACATGCATTACAGTTTAAGTCCCTAATGTTATACTCCTACTTATAATCTAACTATGGTTCAATTTCGGGGTTGTTTGGTTGTGTATTGAATTTGAAATGAGGTTTTGAATATATGGGACTGAAATTGTAATATAAATGGTTTCCCTTCCTTTCACTCACTGTCTATTCCTATTACACATATACTGATTTGCTATTCTGGACTGCAGACACACAATGTCTCTCACTGCTTACACATACATACCAATCTGAGAACGCACACAGTTAACTCTCACTCTCTAACACACACTATTTTCAGTTTCATATCACTGCTACTTATTCACACACACACTCTCTCTTGACACATAGACACACACATCTCTCACTCTACACACACACACTATTTTAGGATTCACTCTCACTGTTCACAGTTTCCTGTACACTCTAACACACACTACACTCTCATGAATACACACATGCCTTCCCTCTCTCTATTGCATATGCATAATATATATTATGTGTATATCTATTTATGTAGTGTATATATATATATAGTTAATATATATATATATATATATATATATATATATATATATATATATATATATATATATATATATATGTGTGTGTGTGGTGATTCCTAATGTATTGTACTATGACCTATGTATACATGTATTATATATGTATGTATTAATATATATATATATATATATATATATATATATATATATATATATATATATATATATATATATATATATATATAAGATTGATACATGCCTATATATATTAGCTCTCTATAGCATAGGTTGACTTTGTATGTTTAATGTATATACACAATTGTATCAAGGATTGTATGTTGATTTCCTATATAGCTTGGTTAGACTTGTATGGACTAGATAGACCTAGTTAGACTTATTTAGACCTAGAATGACTTGTTTGACCTAATTTAGACTTGTTAGACCTAGTTTGACCATAGTTGACCTAGGTTTGACTTCTTGGTTGACCAGGGTTGACCAAGAGTTGACTTTGGCCTAGATTGACCTAGATTCATTTAGAATGCATTGAGTTGTATCTTGTTATCATTTTAGACTTGTTGTGACTTGTGCTGTTCTGATTAGGAGCCAGACACCTCTCCTCGGACAGTACATTTCATCCGGACACTCAGATACCAGGCGAGTACATTCTCTGATCATTTCATATCCTGCTTAGAATTATATTCCTGCTTTAGATTACTTCACTTGATGCTGTCACGACATTATCACGGATTAGTACTATATGGATCTCTTCATGCGATGTTATCCCCCTCGGGAGCATCGGATACATTGTGTCATGTGTGTTTCACTTTTATCATGTACTCCTGTGCTTTCACCATACATGTACACTCTTGTGAATCATGTACTCTCATGTTCACAAGAGCCCTCATGTATACTATCATGTGCACCCTTCATGGGCCTTTATATGATATCCTGTATAATAACATAACCTGCTTAGATCCTTGTATTGATTGGGGAACGGGAGGAGTGCTAATAGTCATGTGAACAAATTCTATAGTAGTGTAGATCATGTGAAACTCCTTAGTGTAGATCATGTACTAATCTGTCCTGTTCACATGTGTTATCCTGTACTCTACATCACTAGCCACTATTGGTTATCTATATACAGTAGCTATTTACTTACAATTCTCTTTCTTTTACATCATGTATTTTCTTTCAGTTTCATGTATCTTACTCGACTGCATGTTTTTATTTTCTAACCTGCTATGATCTGTTGAGATGTATTGTGCTCGCTCCGGTCCTGACTGGACCTGTTAAAAATATTACAGAGGACGAGGAGGAGGCCTGTGTGGATACCTTCTACGGGGCAGCCCTAGACGACACTTGTGAGCTGGACTCTCAGGAGGACCCAGCTCTAGCTGATGACTTTACCCCTATTGCCTAGACTAGCTTAGTTAGGCCTTATCTTACTTATGTTGCCTTGAGACTAGTTCAATTAGGCTTTATTTCTGTCTGTAAGATCTGGGTTGTATATATTCTTTCATATTCAGTAGATGAGACTTGTATTCTGGATTTTGCTGAGAGGTTATCTTAGACTATTTTGATCTTCTGTATTTCCTTTGAGTTCTATATCATATCGTGCTTCTTCTTCCTTAGTTGTGATTGAGTATATTTACTGCTATGTCACCCCCATTCGGGGAGTATAAACTGCTTAGAATTATATTGTTAGATGTTGTAACCTAGGATAGCGTTCTACCGCCGACACTGCGGCGTAGGCTGGACATACCCACGTCTCGTGCCCTTACTCTAGGGTGCGGGTCGTGACAAAGGCGTCATTCGTTGAGTTGCGCCTATGCACAGCCTGACAAATTGGTGCCACTTGATCAACTCTTATTTCAAAAATAGGGTGACGTGGTGTGCAAGTCATCAACTTCGCAGAGCGTGCCCACTACACTGCCTATGACCACGTGCATCTCAATCAAATGATGCCACACGTTTACAGCAGTTGGTGCAAACCGCTCATACAGGTTGTTAAGTTGCGCCCACGCGCAACCTGATAAAGCACGCACAAGGTGATCAAATGGTGTGCAGGACAGAGTGATGTGGCGCATAAGCCACTAACTTCGCAGAACGTGCCTACTATACTGCTCACGACCACGTGCATCTCAATCAAACGATGCTACACGTTCACAGCAGTTAGTGCAACCATTTGCGCAAGTGAACAGGAGGCGCGCAACCTGAAGCGCATAACCCAGAATAACTGCTAAACATTTATTTCAAGAACTCTATAAATAGAGTTTCAAATCAATCTCAAAGCATCAAGAGTGATCATAATCTCCTGCTAAAGTGCTGTTGCATTCTCCAGAGGCTCGTGTCTTCGATATCACATCGTCCAAGGAATAAATTGATCGTCTTCTGATCAGATTTCTATAGTTGTACTTTCTCAGAAATCAATTGTACTCCTGTACTCTTTTCTTAGTTTGTAATAAAACTTTTGTTCTTTGCAAACAATCATTCCTAGAAGTTTACTCCAAATTCTAGGGATCCCTCTGGACAAGCTATCGGCAACCAATACAACTATCATGGCTTTCAATCCTGGAAGAAGCCACCCGCTGGGCAAGATCTGTATCAAGTGCCAGATTGGTGATCTCCGAACGAAGGTTTCTTGCTATGTAATCGACGCCAACATGTCCTACAACATCTTGTTAGGACGTCCATGGATACACGAGAACATGATCGTTCCTTCTACCCTTCACCAGTGCTTCAAGTACGTCAACAACGTGGCATCGTGAAGACGGAGTTTGCCGATGTCAATCCTTTCAAGGTTATTGAAGCCTACTATGAAGATTCGGTACTTTACCAATCTCAGCCCTCAAAGGATGACGACAATGAAGCTGACGATGAAGCTGAAGTGAGTTCATTCGCCAGTGATGGTCCCCTGATTATCCGAGTCAAAGGACGTACTACTCCAAAAAGTACTCCAAGGCCGCTCGCAATCTGGGTTAAAAAGAAGAATCCTGATAAGGTCAAACCATTGACCATCACTCTCCACAAAATACCTAGGATAGAACTTGCTGAAGTCCGTCCTCCCAATCCTGAAGAGTTGCCCTTTGTGGCGAACTTGGCCAAGTCTGTGGCTCCTGTTCCAGACAGTGATCCCCTCAATGAGTATATCAATACTCAAAATAATATACCCTCAGTAGATGATGTTATCCCTGACGAAGAACTTGCATATTTTCTAAGTAAAGGTTTATCTTTGAATTACTCCGATGTTTACCAATCTGTAAACCAGTACATACATACGATATACGTCCTAGAGCACGGCATAGGACCACATCTCTGTATGCCGGTCACGATGCCTCATTTGCGGGAAAAAGTCTGGCCGGAAGATATCCACTACTTCATCGTCCCAGCTAGAAAGAAGGGTGAAGAATTGATCATCTTCGGTTAAATAATTGGTGAAAGAAAGTTTGTTCTGGACTCTACTTCTTCCAATCACAACACTGATGCTGACTATGATTCTGGAAAAATACAACTTTACCGATATAGTTAGCAGGCCAAGAATATCATCCAGAACATGGAATATGATATAAAAAGCGACCAGGAGCTAAACTAAGGTCAGGGACGACGATTGCCAATACGTCACTTTGCTTCTCCCCGCAAACCCGAGAACTATTATCAACAAAATGGTGTTGGTTTGGGTTACGTTACTCCTCCAACAACTACTGAAGGATCAGACGTCGAAGCGGATCGTTGTTCTCATTCTTCTGATTCCTGCCTCTGGAATTCAGATTCCAGTATTGGAGACATATTCAAAGTAACTTTGTCCGTCAACATGGTGTTAGTTAACCAAATTACAGACTATGTCCAATCGATCGAGCTTGAACAATGGGCTCAAAGGATGGACACTAGGTAGGAGTTACGTTTCGAACAACGTGAACCACCTACTGAAGACGAAGTCGTCCAAGTTTATTTAGGAGATGAATCATCTCTTAAACCAATCTTCATCAGCAAAAGTCTGTCTGGAGAAGAACGACAATCTTTTATACAGCTTATAAGAGAATACATTGACGTCTTTGTATGGAGCCATGAAGACATGCCATAAGCTAAAAATGAAGACATGCCAGCAAGCTTGCAAGCAACTAAAATAAAAGGGTCATGCAATTAATTAATGCTCATGCGGTCAGAAGCTAAAAATGCTCATGCGGCTCAGCAACTCAATGTTGCATGCGGCCAAAGCGCAATTAATGGCTCCCACAGAGAACATGTCCATGGAAAATATCATGGCCTCCATGCTCCTCCAAACAATAATAGGAACCCAAACCCAGACTCCCGTAGGTCAAATTTGGGTAAAATAGAATTTTCTACAACATGGAACCATCAACTAGCAAAAATATGCAAGTTTGATAGATCAAAACTCCTGAAAATCGAAAATACCACAAAGTAGATCTACAAGAAATTAACCATGGAAATGAAAAATGCTAAGTACTAAAGTGGGTTAGAAACACATAAGGAAGACAATGGAACAATAAAAATGGGGTTCCTCCATGAAGCAAGATGCACTTGCCTACACCTTCCTCTCTCAGGTTGGTGGAGAAGTAATGGTAGGGAAGAAGAAGAGTTAATGAGGAGAGAGAAATGTGTGGTGGGATATAAATGAAGAGGGTGGTGGTAGGTGGGGTGGGTTCACAACAAAACCGAACCAAGCCAAACAAACCGAACCGAACCAAGATAAACCAATCAATGAAACACGAAAGTAAACCATGCAATGGGACATGCAATATGAGTCTAAGTATGTACACGTATACCAAAATACGTAATACGAACCACGGGCATTACACCAATTTCATGGTGCACTAGATCAGCAGCGACTCAGCGCTAACCGCTCCAACCCCAATCTTCCAATCTCCAGTTCTTGTAGTCCAATCACAATAAACCACAATAACCGAAAGAGAAAAAAAACTAAAATGTATGGATTTTTGCCAATCAAACTAAGTTTGTTATAACTATCTGTGAAACTATTTTTTTCAGCATATTTTTTTAAAAAACATTTTCGTACCAACAAATCTTCTGCTGTAAAATTAAAGAAATGGTCACCTAGACAAAAAAAAAAAAAAACAACAGGTCGGATATGATCTGATCTGGTTAATCCGGGTGCACCAGGATCTATACGATACAATGCCAACCATCTTGATTTGAGCGAGCCGACAAGAGTGTCAAAACTTGAGTACATTTTTGTTCATCCACCAAAATTAGGGTGTTTATTCACCCTCCAACAAAAAATTGACACGTATCAAATTCAATTAACATAAACCACTTTGAAAATGATTTTGTAAACCTTCAAAGTAATTTTGACTAAATAATTTGATACGTGTCAATTTTTTGTTAGATGGTAAATAAATATTCTAATTTTGATGGGTGAACAAAAATGGATTCTCAAAACTTAGAGCATCTCCAACCCTATTGTCTTGTTTTGTGTTGTGATTCCTATGTGGCATGAGGCACAAGACAATGTCTTTCCTATGTGGCAAGATAATATTCACACAAGACAATGAGATAAAAAGTGTTCTCCAATGCAAAAGTATTGAGAAGACAATAAAATATATTTTTTCTAACTTCCAAGACAGCTCCTCCCCTTCTTTATTTTTTTATAAATATATTTATTCATAATTGATGATATAGAGACAAAGTCATTGTGAAGTGTATTGTCTAGATCTAGACAACCAACTTCACATTGTCCTTGCCATGTCATTGTCATGTTAACTTCATAATTTATTTTACATGGCAACCATTTTTTTCTAATCTCATAATACGGTTGGAGATGCTCTTAATAATAGAACTCCTGTGACATTAGTAATAATTAACTACACATCTCATGTTCCGAGGAAGATGCAAACAAAATCTCTTCAAAGATCTGATGTCTCAATCGTACTCAAATCCCAATAATAATTAAACTAAACTTAATGAAACAACTTCACCTCCTTCTCTGTTTTTTTATTATTCAATTTCGATGCCACAGGTGTTAATTGAACACAACAATCGAGAGAGTGTCGACGACTACTAATAATGGAAGGGTTAAGACCGGCCGACCCAAGTGCTGCTGCTTGCTTTGCTACGTAACGTCTCCCATTTTCCCAGAAGGGACACTGGCCGTACGATTCCGACACGTATAGCGCATGAACGGTCTTAGATGGTTTGGCGGTTTGAGGAAAGTCCGCACGGGCTGCCGCAGTGTCACGTCACGTCACGTCACTGCATGCTAAGTACTGAGTTCAGAGCTCCTCTGGTCTTTGGCAAACTAATAATGGCAAATGATAAGGGGATCAATAACTTAAGGAGGAATTATAATTTTTGGCAGTTTTAGATTGGTTAGATTTAATTTTCAACATATTACAATTTTAATAGTATTGATAAAAATTAGAACTATTAAAATGTTTACAGTTCTGTACTTATTCTGGAATTTTAATATTCTATATAAAATCAGTACGGTTAAAAAATTTCCAATCAAATATTAATAAATATTGTACCAATTTGACAATTCTGCAAAAATTTATATCAATTTTTGTAATATTTTATCAATTGTCATAATAAAAATGATGGAATTTGTGGCTACAGGGATAAGTAGTGTGACTTAAGCGAAATCTCTAACTCTAAACTTAAATTAATTTTTTTTTAATAGAGGATTTAAATTATTTGGAAGCAAAAACCAAGTAAGAACATATATATTATACGTAATGATGTTGGGTTGGTAACTAGTTACAGGCCTCGTTTGGTTCACGGAAAGGAAATGAATTTCGTTCTATTTATCATATTTCATATAAATGGAAAAGTAGAATTTCTGTTACATTTTTTTCCGTTGTTCAGTAAAACAAAAAAATTATCTAGAAAAAAAAAATAATAATATTCCAATAATATCCTTACCATTTAAAATAAAAATAATATTATTAAAAATAACATTAATGGTAAAATAAGCAACGACACATGGTTACTTTTGTCATAACTTTTGTAATAAATGTTGAAAAAGGAGGAGGAAAAATCAACTCATGGGTCTTGAGGCCTCGTTTGGTTCGCGGAATCTCCCGGTTGGAAAAGGAAAGTGATTACTTTCCTATGTTTGGGTGCCCAAGGAATTGAGGAGGAAAGGAAAGTGATTCCCAATGGAAGGAAAATTAGGGAGGAAAGTGATTTCATCCATCCAAGGAAGGAATCACTTTCCCACATTGAAGTATTCACTTTCCTTTCCAAATTCCTTGGCATTGCCAAACATCGGAAAAGAATATCAATAAGAATTAATGTTTCCCAAAGAAAAGGAAATGACAAGGATTGATTTCCTTTCCCTTCCATTCCGCGAACCAAACGAGGCCTGAGTGGAACCATATTCCCACCAAATTCCCCCCTTGTCAGAAAATTGGTTCCCAAGTTTGTGGCTACCAAACAAAGGAAAGGAACAACTTTTCTTTCTTGGTTCCTTAAATTCGTGAACCAAACGAGGCCTAAAAGAGGAGAAGAGTCGATCGACATGATTCAAAATTATAATAAATATTTTGGTCTTTTTCAGAATAATTAGGTTAAAATGGAGTAGAAATTTGATTGGTTGTGTTGATTGAAAGTGAAAAAAACAGATAAAAAAAATAAAATAAAACCGGTTGAAAATGTGATATTGAGCCAACTAAGTCAGGATATACTATATATGTATCTACTTGCGAACCACTAGAGTCATGAGACTTTGACATCTAATAACCTTATTCACAATGGCGGAACTACATAAGAGCTGAGATGGTTTCTAGTCTTTTCCAATTTTTTTCTCAGTATTTTTGTTTATACGAGTCATCCATATCTGTAACGATCATAGTTCGTATTACGTATTTTGGTATACGTGTACATATTTTGTCTCATGTTGCACGTCTCATTGCATGGTTTATTGTGGTATCTCATTGCTTGGTTCTGTTCGGTTTGCATGGTTCGGCTTGGCTTGATTTTTCATGTGGACCAACCCCACCTACCCCCACTTTCTTCCTTTGTTAGCCGCCCACACACTCTCTCTCTCCTCATTACTTCTTTTTTATTACTTTTTCTTCCTCCATTACTCTTCCACCTAACAGGAGGCTTAGGCAAGTGCAGCTTTCTTCATGGAAGAACTCAGTTTTTATTGTTCCATTGTCTTCTCCACGAGATTCTAAAATACTTTAGTACTTAGCATTTTTAATTTTTATGGTTCAATTTGTGTAAATCTAAGTTTATTGTATTTTTGGATTTCTTGGGTTTTAATCTATCTAACCTTGTTATATTCATGTTTTGATGGTTCCATGTTGTAGAGAATTTTATGCCCCATTTTGACCTATGGAAGTCCGAATTCTGACCTTAGATGAAGGTTTAGTGGAGCTTGAAAGCCATTGACTTCATGGCTCTTCTTCTCGGACAAACGGAGAAGAAAAACAGTTCCATAGCCGCTTGGCTTTTCATGCGATAAGCCTTCCTGGCCACATGGCAGCCTCTCGGCCGCATGGCACTTCCAGCCGCATAAACTCCTGAATTCCTTAACTGCATGGCACTGCTTCTCCATTGCCGCATGAGCTCTGCTCCCTTCAGCCGCATGTGCCCCGCTCTCCTTTGTCGCATAGGCGCTCTTTGCCACATAAGCCCGCGTTCCCTCACAGCCACATAGCTATCCTTGGCTCCTGGCAGCTTGAACCCATTTATCTCCCTACCGCATATGCAAGATTACCTTTCAGCCGCATACACCTGTTTCCCCCTCATGGCCACATGAAGTCATCCCCCGCAGTCGCATATGCGTGCATCACTTAGCCGCATGGCGTTGCTCTCTCACAGCCGCATATGCGCGCATCACTTAGTCGCATAGCGTTGCTCTCCCGCAGCCGCATATGCGCGCATCAGTTAGCCGCATGGCATTTCTCTCCCGCAGCCGCATACGCGCGCATCTCCTAGCCGCATGAGCTTGCTCCTCCACAGCCGCATATACCCTTTCCCTCTCAGCCGCATGAACTCTTGAACTTCTTAGCCGCTTGGCCCTCTCCATAATCCTTGTCCTCTTTTATTATTATATTATTATTATTATTATATTGGAATGCTACATTTATGCTCATGTTTCCTGACCATCTGTGAATGCTTATACCATGTAAATTATGATATATCCATGAACACGATAGTGGCTCGCCGTGGCGCACTCTTGACAAGTAAATCGGCCATGACATACCCTGATACGCTGTTACGACAGCTAGCATGACATAACAAGAATGAATGACCTGGACACCGTGGACGATTGTGTTTGTATAAATAAACCAGTATTGTCTTGCATCATGTCTAGGATAGGGATCCCCTGAATACCACGGTCGGGGGTACCTACTGAAATTGACTAAGGCTAATAACTAGAAAATCTAGTAGTCATGGAGAGATTTCCCAGCTACAGGCAATCCCGTTATCTGGGCGCCCCATCATGGGATTTGTAGCCTACTGTCGAGTAGGGCACATTTTCAGCACACTGACATGTGTTGCAACCACCAAACTACTTAAGGGTACATGTATTTCTTGGACGGTGTACCCACATGAACTCAATCCCCTAATTGCGTCTGGATAACCTGGATGGTCTGTAGGGCTTGTGGCTGTTGGAATAATCTTATTGCATTTTGCTTGTAACTAGGCCTGTGATAACCCTAGTTAGTTAAAGTATCAAGCCGTACTCTTTACGTGGCCGTGATTGATTGGATGGAGTCTAGTCCAGCCTAGTTTTGTCCTGATCCTGTACAAGATTGTAACATGACCTGATTTCTTGTGCTTTACTTATCGATAAATGATAAGAAACCAAGTTCCGTTCAGATGAAGAGTTACAATCCCGGCCCTTGTTTGGTTTAAGGGTTGTAACTTGGTTATCTGAATAGTTCCATGGTTATCTTATCATATATCATCTTGATTATTTATGCTCACCTTAGCAATAAAGATCAGGGGACAAGTTCTGTTCAGGCGAAGGGTTACAACCCCGGTCCTTATTTGGTTTAAGGATTATAACTGGCTCTCGGAGCAGTTCTGTGTCCTCTCTTCGTTTATTGTCTTATTGTACCCTACGTCATGATCGTCATGTTTTACTTTACCAACAGTATTTGAGACGGGTTACTATTCAGGTGAAGGGTTGCAACCCCGGACCTTGTTTGGTTTAAGGTTGCGACCTGGCTACTTGAATGGTTTCCTCGTACTCAATTCACTGTTGTTGCCCCCGTTATTATCATTTTTTTATAATTATCTTTAATATTTATTTATTATATACTGGTTTTAGTTCCTAAGTGAAGCCACCTTTGTGGCACTTGCTCTTTCTGGGGTCTGACCAAGCTGGTTTTGTGTGGCCAGATATCGGAGCAGCTCCAGAGGATCTACCTACCTTCCTGCCAGATGGTGACCACCAGACGTAACCCTGGCAACGAATGGATTTCTTTTGTTCTTCCACTTTATTGTATAAATATTCTTTTGAGGCGTTTAGCCGGCGAGCACGTGTTAGCTCGTATTGCACCTTTATTTACTGTCTGCCTCCGGGCTTTAACATGATTAACAAATCCTAGGGTTGATCATGTATGACTGAAACTCTTGCTAGTCTTGACATTTTGTACGAATAGCTTCATGATCATCCAAATATGTAATATATAGGACGCCTTACTATTGTATATTTGGTACTCTGACATCTTATAACTGTTATTCCTTGCTTGAGATTGAGACAATAGGCTTGTTCATGACCATAGGTGACTGATGGCTTGTAGTTAAATCCTCATGTGTCTAGACAGTCGTGACCGTATAGCGAGGTGGGTTGCACTTCAACATACGTAGCTGGCTATGTTCGCCCCCGCTCTCCAGTATTCTGGTTCTGGGGCGTTACATGGTTTCAGTGGTAGCCCATGCAGGTCTTGTAAATCAAGATATGTGAGGGTTTACTGAATAGATGTCTCAATCAGTACTCGCCCTTGATCTCTGTTCGTATCCTCTGAATTTCTGAATTTTTGACCTGATCACATGCTTGTATCTTTGATATGTCCTGGTCCTCCCTTATTGTTTCCTACGTCGTCTTCTTCGGCGGCATTATTCCTGGTCCTACCGATCAGCAAGGCGGAGCATCTCCTATGGACCAGCAGCAACCTGGAGATCAAGCCCAGCATTCAGGAGTAGCCTCCAGAGTCATGCCTACTGGGGGTCAAGAGCCACCAGTTCAGCCCGTCCAACTTGTAGAGCCTGATGATGGCACCTTGGTGGGTCTCATCAGGACGTTATTAGCTTCTCAGGATCGTCGAGGAGATGCCTTGCACCAGGCAGTGACAGATGCTCTGACCAGAGGTGGTCATCAAGGGAACAATACGACCAACAGCTTCAAGCGCTTGAACCCTCCCTTTTTCGATGGTAGCGAAGATGTTGTCACTGCTGATGCATGGCTTCAGGACACCGAGGTGATTCTAGAAGCAGCCAGGACTCTAGAAGACGAGAAGGTGGCTGTGGTGCGCCTGCAGTTATTGGATCTTGCCCGCAACTGGTAGGCGGCACAGGCTGTTAGATTAGTGGCACCTATTGCCTGGACAGTATTCCGTGAGAGATTCCAGACCAAGTATTTTGATGCTGTAGCTCGATACGATCTACAGACGAGGTTCACCAATCTGAAGAAGATGGGCAGGACGGTCGACGAATATGCGACCGAGTTTTCAAGACTTAGTCGGTTTGCTCCCACCTTGGTGGCAACCGAGTTCGACAGAGCCCAGCGGTTCCAGCAGGGGCTCCATCTAGAAATTTTATTGGCAGTAGAGCAGTTTGAGCGTCAGACTTTTGATGCGATGTTGAGAGCAGCCAGGAGGCATGAGTATACCCCAGAGGATCGTGGACCGGACCGGAGGTCGAAAGCGGTCCTACGGCTAGATGAATCAGTCTTCAGCACCAGCCCCGGCAGCTAGGGCTTTGACCATTAGAGCTCCGAGGCGGGCGGCCTCAGTAACGTGGATTCAATATTCAACCCCGACGTACCCTCAGCAACAGAAGAAAAAGCACTCTTCCACAGTGGGATGTTTACACTGAAGGAAGCTTGGACATGTGGTATCAGAGTGTCGCAGAGCACAGGGTTTGTGCTTGGTTTATGGTGCCCCAGACCACAGGGTTGGGAACTGCCCGAACAGGGGGAGTTCATCTTCATCATCCTTTTCTAGTCCTTCAGTTAGGGGACCAGTTCCAGTACCAGTCCAGCAGCAGCAGTAGTACCCCTTCCCGAGGCCATTGTCGACGTAGGCCCAGACATTCCAGCAGCAGAGACTGCAGCAGTATGCCCAAGCCCTGATCCAGAGCAGACAGAGAAGTTTTCAGTAGAGGGGACCTGCACCCAGAGGACATGGTCAAGTGCTGGCTTTGACCATGGGAGAAGAAGGATTGGCACCAGGTGAGGTAGTGGCAGGTACTATTCTCGTCAACACCTTTCCGGCTTCAGTGTTATTTGAGTCTGGTGCATCGCATTCATTTATGTTTGCATGAATCGCGACACGGATAGGACTGGAGCCCGAGTCATTATCAGTAAGGCTCAATATACTTACTGGTAACGGTCTTGTGCGAGTAGATAGAATGTTTTCCTCGTGCCGGATCATAGTTAGCGGTATAGAGTTCCCCGCTAGATTGATAGAGTTCCCGATGGCCGATTATGATGTGGTCTTAGGGATAGATTGGTTGAGGGACCAGTATGCTAGGATAGACTGCCATATTGTCAGGGTTGTTTTTAGCATTCCAGACGAGCCAGAGTTTTTCTTTTCCCGAGACGAAGTTGAACCTTCTCTTCCAATATTGCGAATGGAAGTAGCGGCAGTACAGTTACCCCGGATAGTCGAGGAGTTTCCAGATGTTTTCCCAGAAGAGCTTCCAGGAATGTCGCCAGAGCGAGAGATCGAGTTCACTATTGACTTGATCCTAGGGACAGCTCCAGTATCAGAGAGAGTCTACTGGATTACGCCGTCAGAGTTAGAGATATTGTACAAGATGATTGAGGAACTCAGGACCAAGGGATTCATTCGTGCTAGTGGATCGCCTTGGGGAGCTCCGATGCTTCTTATGAAAAAAAGGATGGTACGTCCATGTTTTGTGTAGATTATCGTACCTTGAACTCAGTGACAATCAAGAACAGATACCCTCTTTCGAGGATAGATGACTTGTTGATCAACTCAAGGGGGCAGCAGTATTCTCGAAGATTGACTTGCGGTCAGGATACCATCAGATCAGAGTCAGAGAGCAGAACATCCCGAAGATAGCTTTCAGATCTAGATATGGGCATTGGGAGTTCTTTGTTATGCTATTTGGAGCAACCAATGTGCCGGCTGTATTCATGGACCCCATGAATCATATTTTCATACCTTATTTGGATCAATTCATGATTGTATTCATAGATGACATCCTGGTCTACAGCAAGAGTGAGGCAGAGCATGAGCAGCATCTCAGAGTTGTCCTCCAGATTCTCAGGGAGCACCAGTTGTATGCCAAGTTTAGTAAGTGTGAGTTCTGGCTCGATCGTATTTCATACTTGGGTCATATCATCACCAGAGGGGGAGTAGAAGTGGATCCCCAGAAGATCGTGGCTATTGAGACATGGCCAGTACCTAGCACAGTTGCAGAAGTTCACAGTTTTCTTGGCTTGTCCGGCTACTACCGGCGATTTGTTTCAGACTTTGCTCGAATTTCAGCGCCATTGACTCAGTTGACCCGCAAGGATGTGCAGTTTGCTTGGACAGCAGAGTGTCAGGATTCTTTTGAGAAGTTGAAGCGAGGCTTGATGACGGCACCCATTCTCACGCTTTCAGATGGGATCGAAGGATTCTCAGTGTATTGTGATGCTTCAGGCAGAGGTTTATGATGTGTTCTGATGCAGCATGGAAAGGTAATAGCTTATGTGTCACGTCAACTTCGTGATCATAAGAGGAATTATCCAACCCATGACTTGGATCTAGCAGCAGTAGTGTTTGCACTTAAGTTATGGAGGCACTACTTGTATGGAGATAGGGTAGAGATTTTTACCGACCACAAGAGCTTGAAGTATGTTTTCACCCAGAAGAATCTTAACATGCGTCAGAGGAGGTGTCTAGAGCTACTTGTGGATTACGATGTCAACCTACAGTATCATCCTGGGAAGGCCAACGTTGTTGCAGATGCATTGAGCAGAAGATCCAAAGTTTATTTCCTTATAGCGCAGCTAGAATTATTGTCAGATCTTCAGAAGATGGGTATTGAAGTTGTCCTTCCTACCTGTGTGGCACTGATGGCCAGTATGCAAGTTCAGTCTAGTATAGTCGAGAGGACCCAGATGGCACAGTCAGCAGATTCCAAGCTTCAGCAGCTCAGAGCAGAGTGTGAGGCAGGACGACGGCCAGAGTTATGCATTCATGAAGACGGTATACTTCGACATGGGAGGTGTCTTTGTGTACCCAATCGAGAAATCAGACAAGAGATCATGGCAGAGGCTCACAGTTCTCAGTATTCGATTCATTCCGGTGGCACAAAGATGTACCGTGATATTCGTCAGCACTTTTGGTAGAATGGCATGAAAAGGGAGATAACCCGGTTTGTCTCTCGGTGTTTATTTTGCCAACAAGTTAAAGCTGAACATCAGAGACCGGCTGGACTACTTCAGCCCTTGCCAATTCCAGAATTGAAGTGGAAGCATATAACCATGGATTTCATGACTGGATTACCTAGGTCCCCGACCGGTAGAGATAATATTTAGGTTATTATAGACAGGCTCACGAAGGTAGCTCACTTTCTTCCGTTCAGAGTTGGACAATCGACGGCTCAGCTGGCAGAGATGTACCTCAGGTAGATCATCAGATTTCATGGTATACCAGTCAGTATCACCTCGGACAGAGATTCCAGATTTATGTTGTACTTTTGGTACAGCCTGCAAGAGAGTTTGGGAACTCACCTCCAGTTCAGCTCAGCTTATCATCCACAGACAGATGGTCAGTCAGAGCGAACCATACGAACCTTGGAAGATATGTTGAGATCTTATACACTCGACTTCGGTAGTTCATGGGAAGATCATTTGCACTTGGTGGAGTTCTCGTACAACAATAGTTTCCAGGCCAGTATCCAGATGGCACCATATGGCAGAAAGTACAGATCCCCGCTAGCATGGAACAATGTTGGAGAGAGGCAGATGCTAGGTCCGGAAATGATTGCTCAGACCGTTGAGGTAGTCAGGAGAGTCAGAGATCATCTTCGAGTTGCCCAATATCGCCAGCGTCATTGGGCCGATTCTCATCGGCGTCCCCTTGAATTCTCAGTCGACGACCATGTATTCCTGAGGATTTTGCCTAACCGTGGCGTCATTCGTTTCGGCGTACGGGAAAAGTTTAGTCCTAGGTATATAGGGCCGTTCGACATTCTGGAGCGAGTAGGAGATGTGTCCTATCGTCTCGCTCTTCCGCCATCGTTACCTGAGGTGCATGACGACTTCCATGTATCCCAACTACGACGGTATATTTCAGACCCGAGCCACATCCTGGATTATTTGGAACTGGTTATTGGTACCAACATTTTGTATGAGGAGAGGTCCATGTCTATATTGGACCGGAGAGAGAACATACTCAAGAACAAGACTATTAGTTTAGTCCGTGTTGCTTGGGGTCATCACTCTTTGGGTGAGTCAACGTGGGAGCATGAGGATGATATCCGATCACGATATCCCGACCTGTTTGACTCGTAAGGTATAATATCTTCCTTATGCCTTATGCTCTCAGTTCTTTGCTTGAATGAATAAATTGCTTGATTGATTGCCTTGTTATAGCTTGTCTGTGATTAGTATAGCTTGTCCTTGTCTTTCTAGCCTCTTAATTAAATTTCGAAGACAGAATTCTTTTAAGGTGGGTAGAGTTGTATCGACCATAGTTCGTATTACTTATTTTGGTATACGTGTACGTATTTTGCCTCATATTGTACGTCTCATTGCATGGTTTATTGTGGTATCTCATTGCTTGGTTCGGTTCGGTTTGCATGGTTCGGCTTGGCTTTATTTTTTATGTGGACCAACTCCACCTACCCCCACTCTCTTCCTTTATTAGCCGCCCACACTCTCTCTCTCTCCTCATTACTTCTTCTTTATTACTTTTCTTCCTCCATTACTCTTCCACCTAATAGGAGGCTTAGGCAAGTGCAGCTTGCTTCATGGAGGAACTCAGTTTTTATTGTTCCATTGTCTTCTCCACGAAATTCTAAGATACTTTAGTACTTAGCATTTTTTTATTTCCATGGTTCAATTTGTGTAGATCTAAGCTTATTGTATTTTCAGATTTCTTGGGTTTTGATCTATCTAACTTTGTTATTTTCAAGTTTTGAGGGTTCCATGTTGTAGAGAATTTTTTTCTGCCCTATTTTGACCTATGGAAGTCCGGATTCTGACCTTAGATGAAGGTTTAGCGGAGCTTGGAAGCCATGGACTTCATGGCTCTTCTTCTCGGACAAACGGAGAAGAAGAACAGTTCCATAGCCGCATGGCTTTTCATGCGATAAGCCTTCCTGGCCGCATGACAGCCTCTCAGCCGCCGCATGAACTCCTGAATTCCTTAACCGCATGGCACTGCTTTTCTATTGTCGCATGAGCTCTGCTCCCTTCAGCCGCATACGCCCCGCTCTCCTGAGCCGCATAGGCGCTCTTTGCCGCATAAGCCCGCGTTCCCTCACAATTGCATAGCTATCCTTGGCTCCTGGCCGCATTAACCCATTTATCTCACTGCCGCATAAGCAAGATTACCTTTCAGCCGCATACACATGTTGCCCCCTCCTGGCCGTATGAAGTTATCCTCCGCAGTCGCATATGCGCGCATCACTTAGCCACATGGTGTTGCTCCCCCGCAGCCGCATATGCGCGTATCACTTAGCCGCATGACGTTGCTCCCCCGCAGCCGCATATGCGCGCGTCACATAGCCGCATGGCGTTGGTCTCCCGCTGTGGCATACGCGCGCATCACCTAGCCGCATGAGCTTGCTCCCCCACAGCCGCATATGCTCGTTCCCTCTTAGTCGCATGAACTCTTGAACTCCTTAGCCGCAGGGCCCTCTCTATAATCCTTGTCCTCTTTTATTATTATATTATTATTATTATATTGGAATGCAACATTTATGCTCATGTTTCCTGACCCTCTGTGAATGCTTATACCATGTAAATTCTAATATGTCCATGAACACGATAGTGGCCCGCCGTGGCGCACTCTTGACAAGTAAACCGTACATGACACACCCTGATACGTTGTTAAGACAGCTGGCATGACATGACAAGAATGAATGACCTGGACACCGTGGATGATTATGTTTGTACAAATAAACCAGTATTATCTTGCATCATGTCTAGGATAGGGATCTCCTGAATACCACGGTCGGGGATACCTACTGAAATTGACTAAGGCTAATAACTAGAAAATCCAGTAGTCATGGAGAGATTTCCCAGCTATAGGCAATCCCGTTATCTGGACGTCCCATCATGGGATTTATAGCATACCGTCAAGTAGGGCACATTTCCAGCACACTGACATGTGTTGCAACCACCAAACTACTTAAGGGTACATACGTTTCTTGGACGGTGTACCCACATGAACTCAATCCCCTAATTGCGTCTGGATAACCTGGATGGTTTGCAGGACTTGTGGTTATTGGAATAATCTCATTACAATTTGCTAGTAACTCGGCCTGTGATAACCCTCGTTAGTTAAAGTATCAAGCCGTACTCTTTGTGTGGTCGTGATTGATTGGATGGAGTCTAGCCCAGCCTAGTTTTGTCCTGATCCTGTGCAAGATTATAACATGACCTGATTTCTTGTGCTTTACTTATCGATAAATGATAAGAAACCAAGTTCCATTCAGATGAAGAGTTACAACCCCGGTCCTTATTTGGTTTAAGGGTTGTAACTTGGTTATCTGAATAGTCCCAGGGTTATCTTATCACATATCATCATGATTATTTATGCTCATCTTAGCAATAATGATCATGGGACAAGTTCTGTTCAGGCGAAGGGTTACAACCACGGTCCTTGTTTGGTTTAAGGGTTGTAACCTTGCTCCCGGAGCAGTTCTGTGTCCTTTCTTCGTTTATTGTCTTATTGCACCCTACGTCATAATCGTCATGTTTTACTTTACCAACAATATTTGAGACGGGTTTCTATTCAGGTGAAGGGTTGCAACCCCGAACCTTTTTTGGTTTATGGGTTGCGACCTGGCTACTTGAATGGTTTCCTCATACTCAATTCACTGTTGTTGCCCCCGTTATTATCAGTTTCTTTTATACTTATCTTTAATATTCATTTATTATATGCTGGTTTTAATTCCTAAGTGAAGCCTCGTTTGTGGCACTTGCTCTTTCTGGGGTCTGACCCAGCTAGTTTTGTGTGGCCAGATATCGGAGGAGCTCCAGAGGATCTACCTACCTTCCAGCCAGATGGTGACTACCAGGCGTAATCTTGGCAACGAGTGGGTTCCTTTTGTTCTCCCACTTTATTGTATAAATATTCTTTTGAGGCGTTTAGAGCACGTATTAACTCGTATTGCACCTTTATTTACGGTCTGCCTACGGGCTGTAACATGATTAACAAATCCTAGGGTTGATCATGTATGACTGAAACTCTTGCTAGTCTTGACATTTTGTACGACTAGCTTCATGATCATCCAAACATGTAATGTATGGGACGCCTTACTATTGTATATTTGGTGCTCTGACATCTTGTAACTGTTATTTCTTGCTTGAGATTGAGACAATAGGCTTGTTCATGACCATAGGTGACTGATGGCTTGTAGTTAAACCCTCATGTGTCTAGACAGCCGTGACCGTATAGTGAGGTGGGTTGCACTTCAATATACGTAGCTGGCTATGTTCGCCCCCGCTCTCCAGTATTCTGGTTATGGGGCATTACAATATCTAGTGTATCCTAATCCACTACAGCAAGTTCGGCCCCGAGCTCATGTAGGTCTGATATGAACTTTCAAAATGTGCCCCCCAAATATATTGTATAAAAATAAAAAAAAATGTTGCCGCCATATATTGAATTATGGATCTCTAGATTGCAAGTCTCATCAAATAACCACTACTTGTTTTATCTTAAAGGTGTACCAAGGTACATACCAGTTCTATTTTACATACAAGATTATTAATATATTTATATTTGAACTAATTTTTTGGGCCATTCTGGTCCGTGGGCCCTGGTCGGTCGCCCTGGCTGCCTTGGGCCAAGGTCAGCCCTGTACTACAGCACACTCAAGTTTGAATTTTTGATTCCATCCTTGCTTATTCATTCTCTTAGGGTCGACTTGGCAATTCTAAGGGTAGCGATTATGAGACGTTTTTAGAGTACTGGTTATGAGCGGTTATGAGAAGTCCGATTTTGGATGATTTTTAAATAGCAGTTTTTTAAACCAGCAAATATATGCTTGATAATCTAACGAGCGGTTCTGAAAGTTTTTTATACGAATAAAATTAATACGATAGGATATTAGTAGTTATAATTATATTTTTTTGGAGACATAAATAGAATAAAATAATAAACCCTCACAAAATTCACCGATTTGAGTTGTTTATGTAAGCCACCCAAAACTATATTATACCGATTTTGGAGGATTTGAGCCAATCAAAATTAGTGCCTTAAAAAAATTAACAAGCAAAATTTTTCATAAATATCGGTTCAAAAATACCCCAGAACAAATATGGTTACCAAGCAGACCCTTGATTATATTCCTTACTCGCCTTTAGGCATAGTTGTGTTACTGGTTTGTGAATCGGGTGTGAGAAAATCCAATAGAGTTGTAGACCCTTTTTTTTCTTTTAATTGGACTCCTAAACCATTACATGGTTTTTTTCTCATTTAGGTTTGCACATAATAAAAAAAACTGTGTACGGATAATATATTTTATGAATTGTGCTTTAGGCGTTTATTCATTTCTAGTTTCAAGTCCTTGGTAGTGAACGAAAATTTTGGAATCATTATATTTCCATGGCTAAATTTTAACTTGATACCTTCAACTTGTTTAACTTGATACACACAACTTTATAAAATACAAATTGATATCCTGAAACAAGAAGCCCAAATGATCCCTTCTCTTCCCCCATCCCCCCTCTACCGGCTGTTCCATCCCATCCCCTCCCCTGGCTTCCCCTACCGCTGCCTCCTCCGCCTACCCCTACCGCTGCCCCTTCCTCCGGCTGCATCATCCCCTCCTGCCTCCCTCTTCGAGGCAGCGACGACGGCATCGACGACAACTGTTAATGCCGGGGCATAATTTTTCGATAGAAAACAGAGAAGATGAAACGATTGTAAAAACAATGTTCCAACACAACACTTCTAGGAAGGTTGCGCGAGTATAACGAAGATCTAAAAAAAATCTTGTTTTAGTATTACGAGAATCTAAAAAGATTTCGTAATCCACAGCAATCGATCATAGTACTTCTAAAAAGAAGATACAATCAGAATTACTAGCAGCAATGAAGAAGGTGACTGGCGAAAGATGGAAGAACTCCTGCTGGGGTGAATAATCACCATTGCTCAAAGCTTTATTCGCCCTATACGAACAGCTTCCAGGAACCAGCAAGTTCGTCGGAGAACTTGGAACACTCCTGCTCTTCTGACTCCTCAGATGGACACGAACACCCGTACAAAAGCAACGCTGGCGGCGCCTTTCCTCTCTCTCGAAGGCTGTTGGAATTCGCAAGCAAATTCTGATCAGAACTGTGTTAAAGAACACTTCTGAATTCTTTGTTTACTTGTGTTAAAAAACACTTTGTAAACTTTCTGTGGTGGCTTCTCTTACTTGTATATCTGTAGCCTTGTGAGAGAGAGGATGCCTTATATAGGCCCTGCAGCAACTGCTCGGTTGCCACAAAGTTAGGGTCATGGTAAAAATCACCCCGAACATGTAGCAACCGTCCAGAACATGCAAACGTACGTTCTGCTGCAAGTTGCGCCAACTGCGCGCACCCTGCGCTCCTTGCACTCCGCGCACTGAGCCCCTTGCGCCAACCTTTGCCACTGCGCGTACTGCGTACGCGGCGCACGCAGCGCAACCAGCGCGCTCGCATAACCCGAGCAACCCATGCAACCCAGTGCACCCAGCGCACCCGCACAACCTGGGAGCAACCTGGGCGTGCACCTGGGCAGCGCAACTGGGCTTGCGCAACGTGGCGGCACAAGTGGCTCGCGCAACGAGCGCAACTAAAGCACACCCTGCGCCTAGAGACGATGCTGACGTGCTAAGTACAAAGTGTGCCAACAAAATACCACATTACGCCTCATGAGCCCATGAGCCCGAGTCCGACTCCGAGTCGCTAAGCCCCTACGGGGCTTAGCTTCCATGGAAATAAATTTTCCAAGAGCAAAAAGCATGAATGCTTTCAATTGTTGATTTAGCCTTTTTCTTTTAGAAAAATAACCCCACATGGCACACCCATATGCACCTCCACACCACATGTGCATCTCTAAACTAGCAAAGCTAATATATAGAGATACAACTCCTTTGGTCTAGCCGATGTGGGACTAAAATTCTCTTTGAAAAAGACCAAACCCCAACAATCCCCCACATATCTCTATATATGAGTATAAGTGTTTCCCACAGTAACTGTCCATCATGCATTAGGAGAGATGTCGCTGACGACTTGAATCTTTCAGTATGGTTCAAACAACAGACTATAATACAAGAATGGACTAAGCCTTGAATTCTGCATCAAAGCTGAAATTCTTCCCACTCACATAATATAGTTATATGTGCTTCTGGCTACACATTAAAGGCCCTATGCCAGCCTGGTTTCAGTGTATAATTTTGGGTGTCTACAAGTTTACCCTCAAGAGACGGCCTGATATCTCTTTGTCCATACACTATATGTGAGTTCATTATAAAGAGACATGGCATGAAACGCTTTGCGCTTCCCTTGCGGTGCTATGCCGCTATGACATGGCTTAAAGTCGAGGCTTTATCCCGTATCGGGAACCTCATCATAGTGTCATACTACTGTAGCATGAGGCAACCGCCTCTTTGTAGTGCCAAACTACCCAGCATGAAGCCTTAGGTTCCCTTGCGGTGTTACGCCGCAACGACACGGCTTGCAAGGCCGAGGCTTTATCCCTAACCGGGTACCTCATCGTGGTGTCGTGCCACTGTAACATGAGGAACTCCTACTCATTGTAGTGCTGACTACACCCCACTTTATTTTAACATACAGCATTAGGCTAACTGCCTATTTGCGGTGCTACGCCGCTGTGACTTGGCCTTCAAAGCCGAGGCTTTATCCTATTCCTGGGCAGCACCCCACATATATGAACCTCATTGTGGAGTCACCCTACTGTAGCATGGAGTTTCACTCCCTGTAGTGTTTTTCTACCGTGCTTCCTGTAAAGCACACCAGGCATTCACTATGCCTGAGAACTCATTAAGTTATTTAAGCCAACCTTCCCACAGGATCCGTTTTCATCAGAAAACAATAGTAGACAACAGTGGTTGTAGGTCCGTAACCTCTCCATGCCCAATAGAATATGTACCCACCGTTCCTGATATTCTTCCGATTAGTGGTCCTCCCTTGAACCAAAAGCTAGATGCCTAGTAGATTTCTCTTTGAACTATTAGCATAAAACTTTATGGTAGGAATACAAAAATACAATATCAGAATGCCTTCAAACCCATTTTACAAGCTGTGTCATCGACCAGCTGGCTCTTGAGGCCCTTGGTGAACGGATCCGCCAAGTTCTTCTGACTCCGAACATCAATCACTGTAATAACACCTCTCTTGATAAGATCGTGTACTGCCCTGTGCTTCAACCGCACAGTCCTCTTCTTCCGGTTGAAGAGGTCATTTGATGCCACCGCCGCAGTCGCCTGGTTGTCGCAGTATATCGGTATCGCCGGTATTTGCATTCCAACCACTGGAAGATCATACATGAGCTTCCGAAGCCATTCTGCTTTCTCGGCTGCGGTATCAAGTGCAAAAACTCAGATTCCATGGATGACCGCGAGAGCATAGTCTGCTTCTTCGACTTCCACGATATAGCAGCTCCACCCATTGTAAAAATAAATCCACATGTGGACCTCTCGCTCTCCACCTCTGAGCACCAGCTGGCATCACTGAAGCCTTCCACTACCGACGGATCGCCGCTGTAGTACAGTACATATGTCTGAGTCTTCTTGAGATATCTCATAACCCGTTTCACAGCTTTCCAGTGTTCAGCACCTGGGTTACTTGTGAAACGACTCAGCATTCCCACGGCGAAAGCTATGTCAGGCCTTGTGGCAGTAGTAGCATACATCAAACTTCCGATTACGCTTACATACTCCAGCTGCCTGACGCTTTCCCCTGAATTAGGCTTCAGCTTCAGATCACACCTGTACGGTGTATCGATCCCTGGAAGATCCCGATACCCATAACGAGTGATCATTTTCTCAATATAATGAGACTGTGACAGCACTAGTCCAGTGTCTGTCCGGATGATCTTGATCCCTAAGATCACATCAGCTTCCCTCAAGTCCTTCATACTGAACTTGCTCGAGATGAACTTCTTTGTCTCCATGACACAGCTCATATCTGTACCTAGGATAAGCATGTCATCCACATACAGACAAACGATCACACCTCTTCCATCAGCGAACTTCGTGTAAACACACTTGTCCGTCTCGCTGACTATGTAACCTTTTGAACTTATAACCTTGTCAAATTTCTCAAGCCACATCTTAGGAGCCTGTTTAAGACCGTACAAAGATTTTACCAACTTGTAGACTTTGTCTTCAAGACCTTTGACGACAAATCCCTCTGTGTTGCATATAAATTTCTTCGGTCAGCTCGCCATTTAGGAAAGCCGTTTTCACATCCATCTGATGTATCACCATCTTATGTATCGCTGCGAGAGCAATCAACATTCTGATAGTAGTCATCCGGGCTACTGGAGCATACGTGTCAAAGTAGTCGATTTTCTGCTTCTGAGAAAACCCCTTGGCTACTAGCCTAGCCTTGAACTTGTCAATAGTTCCGTCTGCTTTCATCTTCTTCTTGAAGAACCATTTGCATCCGACGGATTTTGCTCCTTCAGGAAGATCAATCAACACCCAAGTGTTATTGGAGGTGATGGATTCAATTTTATTGTCAATCGCCTTCCTCCAAAAAATCGTGTCTCTGGTCTTTATCGCCTCATCATAGGTAAGCAGATCTGCTTCCACATGATAGGTGACAAAGTCACTTCCGAAATCCTTTGGCCTCCTCATACGCTTAGCTGACGGCTCAGCTTGTTCTGGTTCAATCGTTGTTTCAACAACAACATCTTCTTAGACCACATCTTCATTAAAGACTTCAGTTTCCTGCGCACCCTCATTGTTCTCCGGTACATCCGCAAGAACAATATTCTTGTGCCTTGCAAATTTGTCTTCAAAATATTCTGCGTCGCGAGATTCAATGATATGATTTGACTCAATATCAAGAAATCTCCGAGCATCACTCTTCTCGGCATACCCCAAAAAGATCGTCTTAGTAGTCCTTGTCCCAAGCTTCTGAATCTTCAGATCTGAAAGCTTGACATATGCCAGACACCCCCACACTCGAATGACATTCAAGTTAGGTCTGACCTTGAACCAGAGTTCATGAGGAGTAACAACTGAAGTTGCATGAGACACTCTATTTAGAATAAAAGTGGCCGTCAATGCAGCTTCTCCCCAGTAGCACTTAGGAAGACCAGCAGTCAACAACATTGAGTTAATCATTTCTGTTAACGTTATGTTCTTCCTCTCTGCTACTCCGTTTGATTGAGGAGAGTACGGAGCCGTAGTCTCATTGACAATTCCATGTTCTTTGCAGAACGATGCAAATTCATGAGACCTGTACTCCCCACCTCGATCACTTCTTATTCTTTTAAGTTGTTGTCCAGTCTGCCGCTCAGCTTCGGCTCTGAACTCCTTGAACTTCTCGAATGCTTCGTCTTTAGCCTTCAACAAGTAGACGAACGCATACTTTGAGAAGTCATCGATGAAGGTTATGAAATACTTCATCCCGGCCGTTGTAGAGAACTATTTGAAGTCACAGATATCGGAGTGTACCAACTCCAGAAGATCTGTACTTCGATTAACCCGAGGAAAGGGTTTCCTTGTGATCTTTGTTTGAGCACAAACTTCACATTTTTCTACCTTACCCCCACACTTGGAGATAAGTCCTAGACTAGACATTCTGTTTATTCGTTTACAATGAACATGTCCTAGCCTATTATGCCACAACTCAAGAGTATAAGCAGAAGGAGTGATTTCATTAATCACATTAATTACATTGGACTGATTTACAAGCTGAATTTTGAACATTCCTTCGGTATAAAAAGCTTTTCCGAAATATTTTCCCTTGATAGACATCACCATATGGCCAGCATTGATGTCCATCCTGAGGCCTGCGTTGCAGAGTAGGCCTCTTGAGATTAGGTTCTTGGCGATAGCAGGTACGTGCTTCACGCCTTGAAGCGTCAGAGACTTCCCCGAAGTCAGCTTCAACACCACCGTCCCGATCCCGAGCACTTCAGCTTATGCCTGGTTCGCCATCATAACCACTTCAGAAGTAGGTGTGTAGGTGGTGAACCACTCCTTACTGGAGCAGACATGGCAGGAGGCTCCAGTGTCTACCCACCAGCCAGAGTCATTCCTTACTGCATCAACCTGCGCAATCATAGCAACAACGTCAGTGATCATAGATACCTTACTAGGCTCTCCTTGCTCTGATTGCTTGGTCTTTTCTTTGCATTCACTTTTGAAGTGGCCCTTCTTGCCACACTTGAAACAAGGCATCTGTGACTTTGCCTTATTTCGCTTGAAGGAAGTCCCCTTCACGTTCAGATTGTTAGGGTCCTTCTTCTTGCTGTGGGAAGCCGCCTGCTTTCCCCTTGGTTCCTTGGTATGAACCAGATTGGTGTTAGCCAATTGCTTGGACAGTGCGTCCACCTTCAGTTGAGTCCGCATCTAGTCCTCAACATAGATTTCCTGTAAGATATCTTCAAGGCTGATCTCAAGCTTCTTCCTATGCATATTTGCATAGAACTTACTCCACCCAGCGGGGAGCTTTGAGACAATCCCTCCAACGACAAACTTGTCGGGGAGGGGCATCACCTCATCTTCCAACTTTTGTCGCAGTTTTAGAAATTTTTTTACATGCGGCAACATGGACTTCTCGTCCTCAAAGAGCCATTTGTGATATTTTTCAACCACAAATATCTTGCTCCTATTTTTGTCTTCTTCGTACAGTTTCTCCAGAGACTCCCATATATCTCTGGCAATTAGTTTTTTACTGTAAGATTCTGCTAGAGAATCCTCCATAGCATTCAGGATAAGCAGCCTGCAAATGCTATTTTCCCTTCTCTATTTGGCCTGAAGTTTAGTAGCCGCAGTGATTGCGGCAGCAGACCCAGTATCTGGAACGGTAGGTTCCTCTTCAAGAAGCACGTGACCAACGTCTCTGAGTTGAAGAGTGAGATAAACCTTCCTCTTCCAGACTTGATAATGCTCTCCATCAAACTTTTCTAACTTACAAAAGTCAGTATTGAGGAGTGAAGCATTAACGTTTTCCATCGTAGCATTAAAGCTTTGAGATTGTTAATGCCGGGGTACAATTTTTGATGGAAAACAGAGAAGATGAAACGATTGTAAAAAAATATTCCAACACAACACTTCTAGGAAGGTTGTGCGAGTATAACGAAGATCTAAAAAAAATCTCGTTTTAGTATTACGAGAATCTAAAAAGATTTCGTAATCCATAGCAATCGATCGTAGTACTTCTAAAAAGAAGATACAATCAGAATTACTGGCAGCAATGAAGAAGGTGACTGACGAAAGATGGAAGAACTCATGCTGGGGTGAATAATCTCCGTTGCTCAAAGCTTTATTTTGCCCTACACGAACAGCTTCCAGGAACCAGCAAGTTCGTCGAAGAACTTGGAACACTTCTGCTCTTCTGACTCCTCGGATGGACACGAACTCCCGTGCAAAAGCAACGCTGGTTACGACCCGCACCATAGAATAAGGGCACGAGACTTGGGTATGTCCAGCCTACGCCGCAGTGTCGGCGGTAGAACGTTGTCCTAGGTCACAACATCTAACAATATAATTCTAAACAGTTTATACTCCCAGAATGGGGGTGACATAGCAGAATGTAAACTCAATCACAACTAAGGAAGAAGAAGCACGATATGATATAGAACTCAAAAAATACAGATGATTAGAAAGTCTAGGATAACATTTCAGCAATATCCAGAAATACATGGTCTCAGCTACTGAATATGAAAAAATATATACAACTCAGAATCTCAAGACAGAAATAAGTCTAGCTAAAACAGTCTCAAGACAACATAAGTAAGATAAGGCCTAACTAAGCTAGTCTAGGCAATAGGGGTAATGTCCTCAGCTAGAGCTGGGTCCTCCTGAGGGTCTAGCTCGTAAGTATCGTCTAGGGCTGCCCCGTAGAAGGTATCCACACAGGCCTCCTCCTCGTCCTCTGTAATATTTTCAACAGGTCCAGTCAGGACAGGAGCGAGCACAATACATCTCAACAGTTCATAGCAGGTTAGAAATATAATCATGCAGTAAAGTAAGATGCAGGTACTGAAAGAAATGCAGTATGTAAACAGAGAGAGAACTGTAATAGAAATATCTACTATAAATAGAGAACTATCATGTTGCTAGTGAGTCAGAGTACAATATAGACATGTAAATGGCATAGGATGATTCTGATGCTACACTATGGAATGATTCTGATGCTACACTACTTGGATATTATTCACATGTCTACTTCTACTCCTCCGTACCCCCAATCAATACACAAGGATCCAACCAGGTTATGTTATGATTCCATGCAAAGGCCCCCGAAGGGTGGTATATGGAAGTCCCATAAATGGGGATTCTAGGAACCCCAATAAATGGGATAAGGATTCAAGGAAGACTCTGTGATCATGATAGTACATGTCACAAGTGATCAATGAACCAATGAAGCATAGTCATACGCCACGTAAGTGAAACGCACAGAACATGAAGTACCCGATGCTCCCTGAGGATAACATCTCAAGAAAGGATCCATATAGTACCAATCCGTGTGACCAACGTGACAGTATCAAGTAAAGTAATTTAAAGCAGAAAAATAATTCTAAGCAGGATATAAAATGATCAGAGAATGTACTCGCCTAGTATCTGAGTGTCCGGATAAAATGTACTGTCCGAGGAGAGGTGTCTGGCTCCTAATCAGAACATCACAAGTCACAACAAGTCTAAAATGATAACAAGATGCAATTTAATGCATTCTAAATGAATCTAGGTCAATCTAGGCCAAAGTCAACTCTGGTCAACTCTGGTCAATCTAGGTCAATCTAGGCCAAAGTCAACTCTTGGTCAACTCTGGTCAACCCTAGAAGTCAAACCTATGTCAACTATGGTCAAACTAGGTCCAACAAGTCTAAACTAGGTCAAACAAGTCATTCTAGTTCTAACTAGTCATACTAGTCTAAACAAGGCTAACTAACCTATGCTAGTATACCAAGTCCTTACAACTTATATATAACACAAGTCAAAACTAACATCACACAACCTATTATTGCATCTAGGCCTACACATAGAGTTTACATAATACATATATAGAACTCACATATTACATATATTTATACATTTAGGCTACCTATAGGTATACCACACATACATAAATAATAGCACACATACTATTATAATATATATGATACTTACATAATACATAATACTCTATACATTATATACACTTACAAATTAGAAACATTACATATACATTATATACATATATGGATATACATACATAAATGGATATACTCATAATATATACATATGAATATAGAAAGAGGGAAGGCATGTGTGTGTGTGTAGGCATGAGAGTAGCAAATGTGTGTGAGTTTTTGCATATAGGATTGTGAGTGTGTGTGTTTACCTACATAAACCTGTGTGTGTGTAGATAGTGAGGGTGTATGCTAAAACAGTGTGTGAGAGATGTGTGTGTGTGTGTGTGTTAGAGTGTCCTGCCATGAAGGGTGATACATATACAACATTGTGCAGTTCAGTTAACAGAGGAAAGGAGCTCATATCAGTTCTCATAAAAAATTAGGAAAGGGAACCAATTCATGCATTCACAAAAACAGTCCCAATATTGACAGTTTCAGCCCACTATTTCAAAACCCCATTTTGAAGTCGATTCACAACCAAACAACCCCAAATTTGACCCATAGTTAGATTACTAATAGGAGAACTATATTAGAGACAAAAACCAACATTTTACATCAGTTAAACAGGTCAAAAAGACTGCCCAAGTTCAGTTTTAGAATCTCGAATTAACAGTGAATAACTAAGTATCAGAATTTAGGGTAAATGAGATTTAATGGGTTAAAACCTTCTAAGATGTAAATAATTGGTTGGTAATGAAAATATATTATGTAAGTGGTCCCAGGGTCCAATACGTGTCCACCATTATGACACAATCGTGTCCAAATCGACAGAAACCCAAAAAAGCACTGGACACTGAATTTTCAGTGCAGTCTCGTGCACAAGTGCACGCGTGTCGTGCACTCGACACAGTGCAGACCATCCCTCGTGCTCGTGCACAGGGATACGCCTAGGGTAGGTCCTTATGTCCATTACCTTGATTCGTGTCCTGGTGCGTCGTGTCCAGAGTTATCGACCCGTGTCCAGAGTTATCCTCTCTTGACACGCCACGTAGTCATCTGAAACTTGATACGTGGCGTTTCAGTCAGTGCCCCATGGTGTGTGTCGAGTTTCGTGTCCGTTAGTCGCGTGTCGTGTCCGGTGTAGCCCCCAAACAGCAGGACAATGCAGTCCGTACGCGCGCGGCGTGTCCAAGAGTCAAAACCGACACGACACAAGGCCAAATCCACCTCAGTCGACAAGAAACATAAGCAACACTAAAACATGATTTTCTAATCAGAAACTTTCCTAAAAACATTTTGAAATGCCCTTTGGGGCATTTCATCAAACACTTAAACCCTAGGACTGATACGTGACCAAATGGGACACGAATAGGACACAAAATCCTACAGAAATCTAGGGTTAGCTAGGGGACACCTAGATCTAGGTTAGAATGCAATAAAAACAACATCTAACAAGGAGTTTTAATGATTTACCTAATGGTGTCACAAGTCCTCAAAAAGCTTCAAAGAGGAGTGTCTCCTTGCTCCCCAAACTCCACCAAATTGCTATGAAACTGAAAAAATATAACAATAGCAAGAAAACTTAATTTAGAACCTATTGCAATTTGTTTGGACTAAAAAGGAGTTAATTTGGATTTTCTAGAAATTTATGAAGTTGAAAAATACCTCTTTCTAAAACTTGTTCTTTCCTAAAGAGGCTAGCCCTAAATGGAGGAGATTATTTATAGGGGGATTCCCAATGCTAGGTTGGCCGGCCACTAGTGGATTAGGGTTAGGTTAGGGCTAATGGCTAATGGATTGGGCTTAGTCATTAATCAATGGTTCAAATCACAAGTCATGACTTGTGACCAAAGCTTTCTATTCTAATCTCTATTTCCTAATTGATTCTAATAACTAGAATATGGTTAACTTAAATTAACCTAGGGTCTCATAATCTAACCAAGTCCAACTCAACTAGGATAAGCTTACCAAGTCAAAGCTAGTCAAAGTCAACCTAGTCAAACCTTCATTCAAATAATTCCAAAATAAATCCTAAAAATTCCCATAAATTCAAATAAATTCTAATAAATTCAAAAACCCCAAAAATGACAAAAATACACTCGAACTAGAAATGTGGTAGTGACAGCGGCGCCTTTCCTCTCTCTCAAAGGCTGCTGGAATTCGCAAGCAAATTTCGATCAAACTGTGTTAAAGAACGCTTCTGAATTCTCTGTTTACTTGTGTTAAAATACACTTCATAAACTTTCTATGGTGGCTTCTCTTACTTGTATATCTGTAGCCTTGTAAGAGAGAGGATGCCTTATGTAGGCCCTGCAGCAACTGCTCGGTTGCCACAAATTTTGGGTCATGGTAAAAATCACCCCGAACATGTCGAGCAACCCGCGTAACCCAGTGCACCCGTGCAACCTGGGCGCGCACCTGGACAGCACAACTAGGCTTGCACAACGTAGCGGCGCAAGTGGCTCGCGCAACGAACGCAACTAAGACACTATGCGCCTAGCGACGATGCTGACGTGCTAAGTGCAAAGTACGCCAACAAAATGCCACATTACGCCTCATGAGCTCATGAGCCCGAGTCCGAGTCGCTAAGCCCCTACGGGGCATAGCTCCCATGGAAATAAATTTTCCAAGAGCAAAAAGCATGAATGCTTTCAATTGTTGATTTAGCCTTTTTTCTTTTAGAAAAATAACCCCACATGGCAGACCCATGTGCACCTCCACACCACATGTGCATCTCTAAACTAGCAAAGCTAATATATAGAGATACAACTCCTTTGGTCTAGCCGATACGGGACTAAAATTCTCTTTGAAAAAGACCAAACCCCAACAGCAACAGCGGCACGGCGACGGCAACAGCGGCACGGCGACAGCAACAACGATAGCGACAGCGAGGTGGTGCAACCCGGGTGTGAGAGGGACGGGGCGGCGCTATGTGGTAGCAAGTAGGGTAGGTTGTGGGGCAGCCAGGGAGGAGGGTGGGGGAGAGAAAGATAGATGGACAATTTTATCCTTTTTTTTGTTTTGGTATCAAGTTGAAAAGATTTAATAGTTGATCGTGTCAAGTTGTTGAGTAAAAAAGTTTAGTATATCAAGTTGAACAAGTTAAATAGTTGAGGATATCAAGCTAAAATTTAGCCTAGGAAAGCCTATTTCAATTAAGTGGTATATAAGCCTCATGTGCTTGTGAAGAATTGAAAAAATATAGGTCAACCTGAATCCCTATCTTAATTCAAATTTTTTTGTTAAGAACGCGGTGTGACCCGAAGTAGAGTTGGCCCATGAGGTGCGATATTGAATTAGGCCCATATACAGCCTTAGAAGATAATTCTTATTTAAGGCATATGGGCCAATTCAATATCGTACCTCATGGGCCAACTCCGGTTCGAGTCACACGCATTCCCAACAAGTGGTATCAGAACCCATGGTTGCATGCAGAGTAGTTTGGACGGCTCTAATTGGTTCGAGACAGATGGTGCTGAATGTTAATGTATATAAACAGATAAGTGAGTTAGGAGCAAAAACAACTACATTGATTGGCTTCAAAGATGGGTTTGATACGTTCAAGGTGGAGTAAGACGTTGTGGTTGGCCCATATTAGTGGTGTGGATGGACGTGCCGGTTTGGTTCTGTGGTCGAACGGATCAAGATAGACAATATGTTGAATCTCCTAGGTGCTCAGCTGGCGGAAGGAATAAAAGTTAGCGGGAGTACTAAAGGTTGTTCGGGTGTAGGGAACAGACAAATTAACAAGTGTGCTAAAGTGTTATTCAGCTAGCGGAAATGAGCTAATATGGATATTGTTGGATTGTATCTCGTTTCTGCTTGAGGGCTCAAAATGGGGTGACAATAGTGTTGGTAATTTAGTCTCATATAGGGTAGAAGATGAGATCATGAGGTGTGGATAATTGAAATTGGTTCAGGCCTTCATGAAAATTCACTTTTAAGGCATATGGGTCAATTCTATCGCACCTCATGAGCCAACTCTGGTTCGAGCCACACTGCGTTCCCAACAAATTTGGGGTACCTTTAATATGCTATATATATATAGAAAAAAAATATTTCAAAAATTAAATTCTCTAAAATTAAATTTGTAAAAATATATTCTCATGTTTTGTGAATATAAATATTATATAGTTCACATAAAAAAATATTTTTTCTTAATAATTAAATATATTTAATAGTTGTTGCTTTTTAGCCTAGTTAGTTAAGTTGATATTTTAGTATTCAAGATAACATGGCTCAAATCATATTGATATCATATTTAATAAAAATTATATAGATATATATATATTATATATAATATATATATATATATTATAATTATATATATATATTATTTTTAAAACTTCTACAATAAAATTTTAGTTTTCTTTATATTTTGTAGGAGTATAGATGAAAAAAATAATAATGCCATCTTTAGCCCTATATTTTGTCCAATAAAAAAGGGTCCGACTATACGCACCCCACCTATTTCTAAGTTGACCCCAATTTCTAAGTTTACCCCACTAATAGAAAACTAGACTGGACAAATTTCTAAGTCTACCCCAATTCTGGACAGAAATGCCCCTAACCCAAATGAAACATAACCCACCACCCACCATATCATTCAATTATTTCTAAGTCTACCCCAAACCCCAAACACACATTCAAACCCATCCCAACCTAACCCTAAAACTCTCTCTCCTCCTCTCCTCCTCCTCCACCCCATTTTCGAACCGAACTCTCCCATTTGTACGACCCTAAAATTTCGAACGAAAATGCAGAAATTTTTAGGTTTCCATCGGCACTGTTCGACCCTGGTTTGTCGGACGGATGTCAAACTGTTCGGCTCACGACAGTCGAACTTTCCTACTCTGTTCGACAACATCCTGCCGAACAGTTTGTATTTGTTCGACCATCACAGGTCGAACAGTATGGATTTGTACGTTCGACCTGTGTATGTCGAACACTTTTAATATGTTCGACCTGTGTATGTCGAACAGTACGAATTTGTCCGACTCGTTCAGGTCGAACAGTTCACGAGTTTTGTTTTTTTTTTCAAAATCGAAACAGCCCAATCACTACTCGAAACAAAAACATTAGTAGGGAGATCTTCTATCATTACTTTGGCCCTCCATTGTATTTTTTTAAGCTTCAAATAATGTTTTCTAGGGTTTTTGGGTTTGAGGAAGATAGGTTGGGGTGTAGAGTTAGAAATAGAAAAAGGATAAATCAGTCATTTAACAATACAACTTAAGTTACTCAGAAAAGTTGGGATCAACTTAGAAATAGGGGGTGCGTATAGTCGGACCCATAAAAAAGCAGCATGTATCATGTGTTGATGAGTGGTTATAGACACCACGAAGATCAGCATGGATGAAGTAGATCTGGCCCTCAAGTTCCAAAATATTCTCATCATCAAATGGAATGGAAGGGATAAGATTCTGTTTCGAATTTATTTATTTATTTTTGTCATCCTCCTCAACAAAATATGAAAGCTTACAACTGTGCTCGTGCAATAGCGATAAGGAAAGTGGACCGTGGACACTCCCACTGCCACCAATTCTTACTCCATTGCGGGACAACAACATCCACCAATGACAACTGACATTGAACAAAGAAAGAAACGAACGAACCAACGGCACCGTCCAGAGAAAATTATTCCTGAGCCGAAAGTGATGAAATTAATCACAATTAATTGTGGACAAATTTCGGGGTCTTGTAGTTGTCTACAAGTGGAAGGTAATCATGTTCCATTAAAGTCTCATTTGGTTTGCAAAATCATAGGATTAGAAAATAAAATTATTATTTTTCTATATTTAGATGTCAAAAGAATTGGGAAAGAAAGAAAAATAATTTCCAATAGAAAGAAAATTAGAAGAAAAAAATTCTATCCATACAAGCAAGGATTCTTTTTCACCTTTAAGTATTCACTACCCCTTCTAATTTTCTTGGCATTTACAAACACAGGAAAAAAAAATCGATGTATATTATAATTTTCAAAAGGAAATAAAATACCTAGGTATTGATTTCCTTTCCTTTCCTTTACGCGAACCAAGCGAGGCAAAGAGGAACTAGCTTTAGGTTAAGTTATTCTGATCAAGAATTTTTCTTTATTGTCTACAAGTGAAATGGAGTAACTTAGGTAAATATTAAGGACACTACATAGGATTTTTCTTTAGGTAAGTGAAATGGAGTAACTTTAGGTAAATAAAGAATTTTTCTTTATTGTAAATATTAAGGACACTACGAAGTTTACTAGGAGACGACATAGGATAGAGGACACACTTAAATTATTTTTTGTTATGGGTTGTCAAAAATTTGATAGGGGATAACACATCAAATGAATTTTTTCCCCACTTTACCTTTCTTTTCCAACCCAAATTTTAGGTTTATGATTCGTCAATAAGTATTTTTACGAAGCTTTGAAATCAATTTTATAGAACTTGAACTGATGTAGACCCGTTGGGGACGACACCACGACTGTCAAAACTTTGACAGTCATGACTACACTAAGGATTGCCAAAAAATTGTCAAAATTTTGACAGTCCTAAAAATATTCTTCTTTCTTAGGACTGCCAAAAGTTGTCAAATTTTTGGCAATCCTAAGAAATATACTTCTTTCTTAGGACTGCCAAAATTATAGAAGTCCTAATTCATTGTAGGACTGCCAAAATTTTGGCAGTAATTTTGACAATCCTGAAAATACACTTATATGTCTTCAGGACTGTCAAATTTTGGCAGTCTTGTACATATCCAGGACTACAAAAAATTTGGCTGTCCTTCAACATCCCAAACATGACTATTTTGATTTTGAAGCATTAAAACTCTATTATTGGAGTTTGAAACTTTAGAAATAGTGTGTTGCCGATGTTACAAAGATGGACCCAAAACTTGTAACAAGTGAAGATCACAAGTCGATTACTGCCATTATTGGTCTTATGTAATCAGAATACAGACTGACATAGAAAATGAAACTTGACGGAAACAAAAATATGTTCTTCCCTTTTCAATACAGTTGTTACAAGAGAGAGAACAAATCTAGAAGAACTAGTAGAAGAAGAAGATTGCAGAAAAATGCCTGCGAGGGTAATGAAGACCACCATTGCTCAAAGCAAGATTTGTCCTCCTCCAGACGATTTGCTCCCAGGAAACAACAAGTTCAAAAGATAGTTGAACTTCTAGAATGCCCATGTAAACTCTACGATGAACTCGAATGGATGAACTCCTGGAACAGAACTTCGTAAATAGGTGGTGGCTACATCGATTCCTAAGTTAGTAGGATATCTCTCTTTATATTCACATCTATTATGTCTCTCAAAGAGAACAACGAAGAGACTACATATAGGGAGAGGCAAAAACCTAACCCTAATCTAGTTGCCGTACATAGTCCCAAACGATTAGGATCAATCAAAAACAAAAATGAATCCTAAAAATAAGGAGCAGTTTAACTTATTATGCACTAAATATGCCAATCAACACAATCTGTGCACAATCAACGCAATCAGCATAATTTGCACGCATGAGCACAATCAGCACAGCCACAAAGATCTTGTAGATGTTGCAACCGTGCATATCTTACAGCCGCACAGACTGCACAAATCTCACAGTCGTACAGATCATCCAGTCGCAAGCTGCAGATTGAATCGCGCACCACTGCACCGTATAGAACCCTATATAGAAGCCCACATAAAAACTAATGCAAAAATTAGGGAAAAACTAGTGCAAAATCCATGCAACAACTGCGCAACAACATGCGCACGAGCACTATCTCACGCCTGATGCGTACGTGCAAAGTGCAAATTATACCATCAAAATGCCACTTTGTGCCCTTCGTCCGTGTCTAAGTCGCAAGGCCCTTTTGGGGATTGGTTCCTAAGGAAATCCCAAATGGTGACAAAAACATAAATTTCTTTAAATATTTAAACTTTTCCCTCTAGGATTACACCCCACTATGGCAACCACATGAGCCATTACATCCTATGTGCACATGTCAATACAAAGCATAACTATATATTGAGATACAAAGTTGGAGGTTTTAACAATGTAGGACTATCTTTCTAGTGTCGAAGCAAAAAACCTCAACAATCCTCTACATATCTCAATATAGTAGAAACAGAGTGACCGCCTTCTGATGGATGCAACTTCCTTGGGATCTTCGGGAAAGATCCAATACGTGGAGAAGTATGAACAAAAATCTCCAATCATGCGGCTCGAATTTTATCTATGCCGAACAAGCATCTTGAAACGCCAGATTATTCATAACACATAATAATTGATAACTCGCTACAGTCACATGGTTTTTGGTCTTGATCAGGATGGTGAGGGAGGCTGCCAACCCAGCGAGAGCATCTACTTCCATATTCTGTAGACGAGGTACGTGGTCAATATAGAGTCCCTTGAACATATTGGAGATCACCAAAATAATTCGATGGTAGGGGATTAAGTCCTCGTGTCGAACTTTATATTCTCCTGAAACCTAACTTACGATCACCTTAGCCACAATAAGATTCTAGACGCTCGATCCCCAATTATAGAGCAGGTTGGAAACCGATTAGCAAGGCACTGCACTCTGCTACATTGTTACAACATGACTCTATCAAGGAATAGGCTCTGTGGAACTAAGTAGTCCAAAGATATCAACACAATCCTTATTTTAGCTACAATATATCCTTGAGGACCTGTTCTTGAAGCACCATAAAAAAATAGCTGCCAAACCAGCTATCTAGAAGCCATGTTAGACTCTTACATTGTCATGCCCCAGAACCAAAATAATGGAGAGCATGAGAGAAACAAAGCCATCTATGTATATCCAAGTACGTCAGTACCCCGAGATACGATTATGGCTGTCTAGAAGACAAGTTTGTGGACTCTAGCATGCCACTGACGACTCCTAAGGTTATACAAGTCCTATCTCATCCAAACAACAAGAAGCAATAAAGAGTGAATCACATATGAGATGGGTAAGGCGTCCCAAACACAAATTCATACATAATCATGAGAGCTGACATAATGTAAATATATATCAACTGAATATACAAAAGGTACATAAATATATAACTAGTCACGATCCAGAATATACATCTATGCCGTCCAGAGACGGAAGAAACAAAACGGTCTAAGTGTACTACATGTTATCCTAGTCGACAACGCATACTCATGATTGGTGGGCTGTATGCAAAACTAAAGCAAGAAATATATTTAATATTGGAGATCAAGCATACCAAGAGGATGAGGTAGTTATGCCTCAACCAATATATATGAGTTTAGTCGACATTAACGATATAAAGGTTGACGTTACTGTAGAGGATGATATAGTTGACGAAGGGCTTAACATAGATGATTTATCACATGTAGAGGAGGAGTCTGAAATGGATACGTAACGGATGAAGAAGAATTTGAAGATGAAGGTGAAAGCGGAAGTGATAGTGAAAATGAAGAAGTAGAAGATGAAGATAATTCAAAAGATGAATCAGAAGACGAAGATTAGTACGTATTACTTACCTATGAGTATGATCACACCATTTTTTATTTCTATTAGATTAGCATTGATTATTTTTATCATCAGACCATTTTTATTTCTATTATATTTGTATCATCACACCATTTTTTATTTCTTTCAGATTTGTATATAGCGGGACGAGGCCGTACGTAAATGACGTCTTCATTGATGAGAGGGAAGTCTTATCTCTGCCGTTTACTCATTCTTCGCTAGGCGGAGCTAGCCCTGATAATCCCCCAAAATCTACTCCTACTAGTACTGGTGCTCCCCCTAGTTCGAGTAATCCGTCTTCTACATCAGAAACTACATATGTCATTCTTACTGGGGCGAATCCATATCCTGGTCTGTTGGTGGACTATGGAGTGTACATACATCGACCATGATTGGTATACCCTTCTACTCTACTAGAGAGGCCAGCCAGCATCACTCGTCCCTAGCTATGGACCAATGGAGCGACGTAAGTATATAATTATTATTATACACATTTATTCATGCTTTTTATTTTCTAATGGTACAATATTTTATTAATTTTAGGTTTTTTTTACTCCAGGCTGGTAGAGATTTAGGCGACTTGATGCATCGTCAATTCTATGGTCTCTATGAAGTAGACATTCTATTTGATAGGTGATTTATTTGGCTAGATATGCTTGGGATATGTCTAAATGATATCGTCTTTGTTTATATTATTTTTTAAATGTTTGCTCATTTATTTTTATTTTTTATTTATAGAAGTTGTACTAGTGGCCGGCGCATAGAGATTAGGCGATACGGAAGTGCTACAAGTCTATTACCAGTAAAAGATTGAAGGATATGGTCAACGACCAGAAGGCGTTGGATACAGTACTCCCTGGAGATCATTGCAAGAAGTGGTTAAAGGAGAATTTTGGAAGGAGATTAAGAAGAAGATGGACACTCCAGCCTATAAACCCAAGTACGAGAAGGCAAGCCTGCCCGTGCTAAGGGTGGTCTCCACACGGGTGGATATCTATCCCAATTTGGGAGCATTATCGACGGTTGGTGAGTATTCTTACTTGTTATTTCTTCAATTGTTTAATTTTAATATTTAATTATTAATTGTTGTTTAATTGCTACAGTACGAGGAGATCACCAGGACAGGTGGAGACCCGAACATTGTCAACTTTTCTAAAGTTTTCGAACATATCCATAAGTGAAAGAAGGATGAAAAGCTCATAGATGATCGGGTGACCAAAGCCTATGTAAGTTTTCTAAGTCCTATTTAATTACATTCTTCTTTGTACTTTACTATATTTATTTTACCTAAATAGTTAGTCCTAACTCTAAATATCCTAACCATAACCCTAATTAGCAATATAAATCAAAGACAAATATATGAGATGTATGAGACCCTAACTATAACAATACTTAATAGTAACTAAAATATGAATATTAACTCTAAATCTATGTACCTATATAAATATAGGAGACATATGAGACTTTAGAGAGTCAAGTCGGTGAGGGAGAGGGTGTTGCTAGGGGGGTTGCCGAGGGGGAGGGGAAAAGTCAGCCACCGACGCTGGCTGCGAGAAAACGACTTATGGATATAAGCTGTCGATTGAGGAAAAGGCGCCAGCGTGTGCGATACCGGATTGTTAGCATCACACCGTCCGTTTACTCCAGAGCTCCTCTTTATCTCTACCTCCATCCCCACCTCCCCCTCCACCTGTAAGTACAAAGATCGCATTACTACCGGAACCTACAGTTTATAGCAGATTACACAAGTATTGGTAACCCTACCGGTCCAGATGACCCAGGTGACCCACGTTTTAGGCACATCAGGTTTGATTCCTGCTACCACTGTCCCGGCACCTGCTTCGACCTTAGCACCTCTGGCACCGGCTCCTCCTTCGACCACAGTGCCTACACCGGCTCCTACTTCGACCATATCACCTCCTGTCATGACGACGACTCTTCCAGACATTGTTCCTATCTAGGACATACAACGGATCATCAGTTTGGTGATGGCATATTTATATGCGTACGGACAACTGCCTCTGCCTCTGCCACCTCCTCCATCAGCAGTTTAATGTTTACGAGATTTTTGCATAATTTTTTGTTGTACGGGATGAGTTTGTATGGACTTTATGTATCATTTGAGGAATTTGTGTGTATATATACTATATTAGAGAAGTTTGTCGTTACTCTATAGTTTAAGAAAATAGTTGTTTGCGTCTATTTTATTCAATGTTATACATTTGTGTTTCAGTCTATTGAATAATATTATATTATATATATATATATATATTATATATTATATATAATATATATATATATATATATATATATATATATAAGAAAGGTTTGAGAATAGAAGGAACCAATTATTCTGGCAAAAATGACAAGCTTAGCGACATACCAACGACAAAGTTTTGACAGATTTCTGCAAAAATCTGCAGGTTACCGACATACTAGCGACACCTACCACTACTAAAATAAATCACTTTAGCGACGCCTGAAACGTCGCTAAAGTGAAAGAAAAAGCTGCTATTTTATATTAGCTATGAAATTATCGAGGAAATTTCATTGTCGTGAATTTTCTGGTCGCTAACATATAATACGTCGTTATTGGTCGCTATTGCCACATTTATTTGCGAAATAATGGCGTCGCTATATTTTTAGTGGATAGCGACGTTTACCGATGCGACATTGCTAATCAGCGACGTATTTTTCGTTGCTAACGTCGCTGTCAGGTCTGTGGTTAGCGATAATTTACGACGTTTAATGACTACTTTGCTGACATGGCAAGTTTGATATGTCAACAAATTAGCGACATCTAACGACTGTCTGCAACGTCTACAATACAGGCTAGTGACATTCTGATACATGTTTAGCAACGTCATTAGCGACGTTCCTTGACTGCTTTGCCGACAGGGCGAGTTTGCCATGTCCGCAAATTAACGACGTCTAGCGAATGTCTGCAATGTCTCCGTTATAGACTAGTGATGTCCGAATACACATTTAGCGACGCTGGCGTACGTCTACTCATCGCTGAACGTCCCCACATGTCACTAAAATGCAAAAAATTAAAAAAAGAATTCGAAATGCTTTTTCATCCAGAATCTACCTGTAGTTTAAATTACAATTTAAAAATAATAGACCCGGAGCAACCCTCTATAGAATTTTCTTGGTTCGCCGAACCCTTCGATGGAACACTCAAACGGTAAACAATTATAGAGACAAATGATGAAAAGATACTACCAATAATCAAACAAATAGAATCGAACAGTAAGAAAGACATGAAATAGCCGGGTGGAAATAAATCCACTACTAAACAGCTATAAAAAGAGTTTGTCCAAATATTTCAACAATGGGTCAACATAACACAAACTGTCACTAAATGTATAAAATAAATACATAAAGACCCAATGTAACTACCACTTTTCTAAAAAGAGGATAATTTTGAACATTTGTAAAAATTGATCATGTTAGTTATTAAATAATGGATTTAAATCATGTTAGTGATATCAATGATGAATTTTGATTATTTTAATATTATTTAATTTGGTGTACTGTGACTTTGGTCTTTTGCTAGTGAAACCTTAGAACAACTTAGCCTAAAGACTAACCATGACCAGGGAGACCTAGCTAACATAATTGGATTAGTAATTAGGCTCTAATCTAGCTAAGAATGACTTAGAATTGATTTGGAGTTTTTAATTAAGGTATTAGTTTGGGCCTTTAGTAGATGGGCTTGATTTGATGACTTAGAAATGCCTTTAGGCTAATGTGACTTGACAAAAACCCTAGCCCAACCATGTGACCAGCCAAGAGCAGCCCCCTCACCCAATGTAACACATCATTAGCCTTCCCCTTTCATTGAAATCCTAACCCTAATAGTATTCTTCCCCAAATTTCTCCTTCCCTCAAATCAACTCCAAATTCATCCAAACCAATTGCATTCTACTCCCCTTGAGTAGAGGTCTATATTGGCTAGCTAGGAAGGATTTGGAGCAATTTGACCATTGAATTTGGTAGGAAGGCTTTGCAAGAGGAATTTCATTGAGATTCTAACTCTCAATAGGTAATGATCTCTAAACCTATTAGATTCCTGTTTTCTTTCCATAGACGGATTCATTTAGGGTCCTCCTAGCCCTAGGATTGATTTGGGTTCAATTCGTGTCCATTTGAGGCCCGTATCATGGACGTATCGCTCCATATCGAAGAGATACCTCAAGTGTTCGATGAAATGCCCCTTAGGACTTTGTTCTCTATTTTTAGTATAAGTTATATTTTGGATAGCTAATATACTATGGATTGCAATGGTGTTTGACTGAGTTGATTTTGATGTGATTTGATGTGTTAAATAGATACGGGGACACGCGGCTTTGAGTGCACTGGCTATAGTGCTTCCCCTGCTGCTGTAGGCCTCGTGCTCACTCGACATGCCATGTTTTCTTACGCCACAATTTTGGGTAGGGGTATTGTCTGACAGTAGATTGGAAGAGTTGGGCTTCGAGCCATTGTACTTTCGAGCTATGGTTTGATCCACATATCCCCACTGTTGTGCAGTTGACCTTGCTGCACTTGATTGACACTTACACCTTTGTATTGCTCTGCTGTGACACATTGACACATGTTCTGACACACTTGTTTTTGACACTCGAACACTTGCTCACATGACACCACTGCTGCACACATATTTGACATTCATCTTGACACACACCCTTCACTCATTCACACATGTCTGCACATTTTACCTCACACATCTGAACATATTGCTCCGAGACACTTGGATCTGAACACTACTGCTACATTTGTCTTTGCTCTAGACACTTGACACTTGACCACATGTCTGCACACTTGATTCACATGCTGAATACTCACTGCACATTGCATATCATGCAAGCTTTCATAATGCATTAGGTCACATTTCCTTCACACGCACACGCTGAACCATTACCTAGCTGTTGACACTTGCACCCTTACATTGCTCCGTATGACACTTGACACAGCTGCACTTGTATTGACAGACGTTTCTGACACTC